>JAPMUY010001256.1:0-7500 GCA_026901105.3 Galaxias olidus
AAAACAGTGTAAATAGACTTGGTGCTCTCTCTACTTTAGTGTTATCAAAATGGTTAAAACAGTGTCAGTAGACTTGGTGCTCTCTCTACTTTAGTGTTATTAAAATGGTTAAAACAGTGTAAATAGACTTGGTGCTCTGTCTACTAGGTGCAGTGTTATTCGAGGGCAGACTGAGGGGCGATATGGTCTAGCAGGTGGTACGCCTGTGCCAGTGACCTCTGATCTCACTGGTTTATAGAATCACCTAGTTGTATTGTGTTGGACTTGTAGCAAGAGTTAAAATGTCTCTGCTTGTGTGTTTTCTGAGTTATAGATAATATCGATAGATTATAATCATTATATTGATTATACATAAAAGATTTTTTTCAAATCTACTCCCACTGATCTGTTATACTCAATTTTACAATCTCTAATCTAGTCGCTGTGAGACACAGCTGATGCATATTATGGGATGTTCTTGCTGTTGCCCTGACGCCGTTCATGTGTGATGATAACTGTTTGGTTGTTGTGTGTGTGTGTGTGTGTGTGTGTGTGTGTGTGTTTGTGTTTGTTTGTGTGAGTGTGTGTTTGCGTGTGTGTGTGTGTTTGTGTACGTGTATGTTTGCGTGTGTGTGTGTGTGTGTGGGTGTGTGTCTGGAATCTGTTACGCCACATTCATATTAGTGGGTGCTCATTAGCATGAACAGCCTGCTGTTGAGTCTCCGCCACCAACAGTACCACACACACACACACACACACACACACACACACACACACACACACACACACACACACACACACACACACACACACACACACCATACAAAGAAGCAAGCAAACAGCACATGCTCACCAGCCTCACCTCCTCTCACCTCCTCTCACCTCTGTGTCATACGGACCAGGATGGTTATTAGGGAGTGTGTGTGTGTGTGTGTGTGTGTGTGTGAGTGAGTGAGTGAGTGAGTGAGACAGAGAGAGAGACCTTAGAGCCTAGTTTCAAGTGGCCTTTGAAGTCATTTGGCTGTGAAACTGAAAATCTGTTCATTTTAAAAGGCTCGTGCTCCTAGAGATTCTCGCATTTTTGAACCGGAAAGATAAACACCTTCACACGATTAAAAACATGCGAGCACACAAAAACACACATGCATTTTATACACACAGACACTGTAAACACACACACACACACACACACACACACACACTGTCCACACACACACTGTACACACACACACACACTCTGTCCACACCGTCCACACAGTGCAGCCGTGCGGTCAGCGAGTACCTGCTCCAGCAGATCCTCCACCTTCCTCTGCCAGGACTCGCGTGCGCTGCCCAGCTCCTGCTCTTTGGTCTGGGCCAGCACACAAAAACACACACACACACACACACACACGAACACACACACACACACACACACACACACACACACACAGAGACACACACAGAGAGAGAGAGAGAGAGAGAAACACTGACTTTAGGCAATAAGAGCGACAGACACTGTGTCCATTTACACTTTGTACCAGATGAGGACTGACAGAAAGACTTTCACACAAGAGAGGACTCTCTCACGAATCAGGCTTTTTTAAGAGTTAACACTCATCTTGATGTTGAATTAGTGTTCAGGACTAAGTCATGGGGTTTCAGCACAGTTATTCAGCGGATGAAGATTTGTCTGAGCTCTTCTCAGTCTTGACATTATCAACGCCTACGTCCATTACCCGACCACATGAACCACATTTTCCAAAACTAAAGGTAGGACTGTAATGTATTCACGGTGGCAGAGCAGAGATTAGGAGCCAAACTGAGAGTCATGAAAAGCTGCAGACTAAAGGACTCAGCTTCGGTGCCGTGGACTTTGAACTTTAACCCCGGCTAAGTGGTCTGACTCTTAGCCGAGCCGGGCGGAGCAGAGCTGAGCTGAGCCGGGCCACTCAGCGACACCCCCCTGGTGATGCAGCGCCGCAAACAGCTTTCAGAGCGAGGCACGGTGTTCATGTAAATGTGTGTGTGGGAGGCAGAGGATGTGGAAGGAAAATGAATAGCTAGACAGCCAGCCAGCCAGCCAGCCAAACAGCCAGCCAGCCAGCCAGCCAAACAGCCAGCCAGCCAGCCAGCCAGCCAGCCAGCCAGCCAGCCAAACAGCCAGCCAGCCAGCCAGCCAGCCAAACAGCCAGCCAGCCAGCCAAACAGCCAGCCAGCCAGCCAAACAGGCAGCCAAACAGCCAGCCAGCCAGCCAAACAGCCAGCCAGCCAGCCAGACAGGAAGTAATCTTGTCATTGCACAAACACAGAGAGAGAGAGATCGAGAGAGAGATCGAGAGAGAGAGCGAGAGAGAGAGAGAGAGAGAGAGAGAGAGAGAGAGAGAGGGACGTTGTCAAGGCCATTCACAAGCTTTGCCACTCACACCCACACACACACACACACAGATACACACACACACACACACACACACACACACACACACACACACACAAACACACATATGCTAACACACATACACAGGATACAGGAGGTGCTTTAAATGGACTAATAAGCAGCTCTGCATCAAGATCAGGTAAAAGAGGAGGAGAAATGGAGCGGAGGGGAGAGAGAGAGAGACTGAACAGAGGAGTAGAGAGGGAGAGAGAGAGAGAGAGAGTAGAGAAGGAGAGAGGGGGGAGAGAAAGAGAGAGAGAACAGAGGAGTAGACAGAGAGAGGAGTAGACAGAGAGAGTAGAGAGAGAGAGAGAGGAGTAGACAGAGAGAGGAGTAGACAGAGAGAGTAGAGAGAGAGAGAGGAGTAGACAGAGAGAGGAGTAGACAGAGAGAGGAGTAGACAGAGAGAGAGAGAGAGGAGTAGACAGAGAGAGAGAGAGAAGTGGGGAGAGAGGTAGACAGAGAGTGAGAGAGAGAGACAGACAGAGAGAGAGAGAGAAAGAGAGAGGAGTAGAGAGAGAGAGGAGTAGACAGAGAGAGAGAGAGAGAGAGAGAGAGAGAGAGAGAGAGAGAGAGAGCGAGCGAGAGAAAGAGAGAGAGAGAGAGAGAGAGAGAGAGAGAGAGAGAGAGGAGTAGAGAAGGAGAGAGGGGGGGAGAGAAAGAGAGAAACAAAGAAGTAGAGAGGAAGATAAACAGAGTAGAGAAAGAGAAAAACAGAGGAGGAGAGAGAGAGAGAGAGAGAGAGAGAGAGAGAGAGAAGGGGAGGAGCAGAGAGAGAGGCACAGGAGTAGGAAAAGAGAGATAAAAGAAAGAGAGGAAATAAAGAGAGTGTAATAAAAGGATAAAGAACGAAAAGAAGAAAGAGAGAGATGAAAAGGAGAAATCGGAGTGAGAGAGCATGAAAGAAAAGACCGTGAGTGTGTGTGTGTGTGTGTGTGTGTGTGTGTGTGTGTGTGTGTGTGTGTGTGTGTGTGTGGGTGCGTGTGCGTGTGCATGATCCTTCTCTTCGCAGCGGCTGGCAGAGATCAAAGGGTTCTCTGTGAAAGCTGGACATCACTGATGAGCCCTCCTACTGAGACTGACACACACACACACACACACACACACACACACACACACACACACACACACACACACACACACACACACACACACACACACACACACCTCACACCACCAGGGTTGAAACCAAAACAAAAGTTGCTTCTGATCACCACATACAGTTGCATTGATCATAGAGGGTTATTTCTGTATTAGAGGTTATCAATAGTTACCTTTGCAAGAAGAGTCATAATAAAATAGCTTTTCAACTGGAATGGAACAAAGCGCTTTACAATGTTGCCTCTCATTCACTCACACACTCACACACACACACACACACACACACACACACACACACACACACACACACACACACTCACTCACACACCGATGGTGGCAGAGCTGCCATGCAAAGCGCTTGCCTCTACATCGGGAGCACCTCGGGGTTCAGTGTCTTGCTCAAGGACACTTCGACACATGGACAGGAGGAGCTGGGGATCGAACCGCCAACCCTTGGATCAGTGGACGACCCACTCCACCTCCTGAGACACAGTAATTAAATGTAATATCACTAATAACACACACAGGCATGCAGACACATAACGCAAATGAAAAACAACAAAGAAACTAGAGTGCAAATAGGCAGATAGATAGATGCAAACACACACACACACACACACACACACACACACACACACACACACACACACACACACGCTTGTGTAGTTGGTATTTAGAATAACATCTGTCACACACACAGAGTGGGTCTGGAGAGGATACTGATGATGATGAAAGATGATTGACAGGCTGACAGGGAGCAGAGACGAAGCACGCTGAGTACGGTAAGCAGAGCGCTAGGCTAACGACGACACAGTGATTAAGGATCGGTTGACTTTAATTAAGCCAGTCATAGTTTAATAATCTGTTAATTACACCTCCAAGACGTGCCAGCAGGGATTGGTACAAAATCATCTGGCTGGGGTTATTAGATACATTTTGATCAGCCATGTACAGAAAATATACAAACATTCTGAAATCGTGCTAAAAACGTTAGTCAAATGCAACCAACTCCAGTTTTTTGTTCCAAACTTTTCTTATCACTCTTTTCCCACTGCAAAATACAGCTTTCAATCCAAAATTTGTGAAAACACAGGTGCGCTAATTTCTCTACCGGCCGAAGCCATTTTCCCATTAGCTATAATGATCGCGTGACATTTTGAAGATCAGGTGGTTAGCCTACAAAGGAATGGCACAATGGCAATACAAGTTCTCCAACTTTAGCCTGTTACAACTTAAACAGTACATTTCCTGCCCTGCATGTGTGTTTGTGTGTGTGCATATGAGCTAGTTCTCTCTTTCCCTTCTCTGTGCTGTAGGTACATTCCGTGTGTGTGTGGTGCGTGTGTGTGTGTGCGTGTGTGTATGTGTGTGTGAGTGTGTGTGTGTGTGCATGTGTGTGGTGTGGTGTGTGTGTGTGTGTGTGTGTGTGTGTGTGCCCTTTGGTGGTTTCCCATGAAAGTATGAGGACAGGGAAAGCGCTTCCACTCTGTTGGAACGTTAACAGCGCGGTTAGCAGAACAATTCAAACGCTCGTCACATCAAGGCAACCTACAAGCCTTTCACCTTGGTGTGTTATAGAGTGCGCGTGTGTGTGTGTGTGTGTGTAGGTTGCCAGATATGAGGAGTGTTTGAGCGGCAAAGGGAAGAGATGTCATCCTCCTCTTCATCCTTCCTAGCCACTGGCGTTTGATCCTCCAATAAACTCGATTATACTCTTCTTTTTTTACCATCCCTCTCTTTATCTCCTTTAGTCGTTTTCTCATGCTCTCCCTCTCTCTCTTTCTGTCCCCACTGTGACCCACTCCCTGCCCCCCCCCCCCTCTCTCTCTCTCTCTCTCTCTCTCTCTCTCTCTCTCTCTCTCTCTCTCTCTCTCTCTCTCTCTCTCTCTCTCTCTCTCTCTCTCTCTCTCTCTCTCTCTCTCTCTCTCTCTCTCTCTCTCTCTCTCTCTCTCTCTCTCTCTCTCTCTCTCTCTCTCTCTCTCTCTCTCTCTCTCTCTCTCTCTCTCTCTCTCTCTCTCTCTCTCTCTCTCTCTCTCTCTCTCTCTCTCTCTCTCTCTCTCTCTCTCTCTCTCTCTCTCTCTCTCTCTCTCTCTCTCTCTCTCTCTCTCTCTCTCTCTCTCTCTCTCTCTCTCTCTCTCTCTCTCTCTCTCTCTCTCTCTCTCTCTCTCTCTCTCTCTCTCTCTCTCTCTCTCTCTCTCTCTCTCTCTCTCTCTCTCTCTCTCTCGTCTTTCATCTGTGCTAGCGTGCTGTATGGAGTCTACAGATGGTGCAGGATGAAGAGAGGAGAGATAGAGCCCGAGAGAGAGAGAGAGAGATAGAGAGAGAGAGAGAGAAAGAGAGAGAGATAGTCTACGTCCTACTCCAAAACTGTTCTCGCATTATTAAAGTAATTGAGCCAGAAATGGTGTGTGATAATATGTATGTGTGTGAGAGAGAGAGTGTGTGTGTGTGTGTAGGTGTGTGTGTGTGGTCACTCGGTGGTAATTGGGCCGCCTGGTACCTCATAGTGTCTGGGTTTCAGAACTGGTGTTACAGTTAATACACTCCTGAGAAACGTAAAGGAAACTGCAAAATGGACGGTGTTAGATTAAAAAACCTCAAAGTGTCTTTAAAGCTACAGTCACAACGCAGGCAAAAGTGGCCCTGATCCAATTTATATGCTCACTCACATCTGACTCAGGTCTGTTTTTTTTCATAACAGTGTGAACAGTACAAATCACAAGGAATCCGATCTTTTCAATTTGGATTTGGGGCTTTTCTCTCTCTTCCATATGTGGTACTAAATTGGATACAGGTCAGATTTTTGCATTGCGACCTCAGTCTGAACAGTCAATATGGAATCCATGCATTTTTTACGTCAATAAAAGTCACAGTTCACTTTTAGGTCACGGTTGTGCGCTAGTGGGAATTCGTACAAACATGGAAGCACAACTTGAGGGGTTGTATCGTGACTGGTCAGTGATAAATGGACTGCATGTATACAGCAGCTTTCAACGGGAATGGAACTGCGCTTTACAATGTTACCTCTCATTCATCCATACACACACTGACTGACAAACACACACTCACACACACACACACACACACGGTGTGCAAGGTGCATGCCTTCACATCGGTAGCACCTCGGGGTTCAGTGTCTTGCTCGAGGACACTTCAGCACATGGACAGGAGGAGCTGGGGATTGAACCGCCAACCCTTGGATCAGTGGACGACCCCCTCTACCTCCTGAGCCGCAGCCGTCAGTAAAGCCTATCCTAACATGGATCGTCCGACAGCGTGCTGCGTGTGACTTTGTCTCTGTTATCGTTCTTCTGAACATGGATCGTCCGACAGCGTGCTGCGTGTGACGTTGTCTCTGTTATCGTTCTTCTGAACATGGATCGTCCGACAGCGTGCTGCGTGTGACGTTGTCTCTGTTATCGTTCTTCTGAACATGGATCGTCCGACAGCGTGCTGCGTGTGACTTTGTCTCTGTTATCGTTCTTCTGAACATGGATCGTCCGACAGCGTGCTGCGTGTGACGTTGTCTCTGTTATCGTTCTTCTGAACATGGATCGTCCGACAGCGTGCTGCGTGTGACGTTGTCTCTGTTATCGTTCTTCTGAACATGGATCGTCCGACAGCGTGCTGCGTGTGACGTTGTCTCTGTTATCGTTCTTCTGAACATGGATCGTCCGACAGCGTGCTGCGTGTGACGTTGTCTCTGTTATCGTTCTTCTGAACATGGATCGTCCGACAGCGTGCTGCGTGTGACGTTGTCTCTGTTATCGTTCTTCTGAACATGGATCGTCCGACAGCGTGCTGCGTGTGACGTTGTCTCTGTTATCGTTCTTCTGAACATGGATCGTCCGACAGCGTGCTGCGTGTGACGTTGTCTCTGTTATCGTTCTTCTGAACATGGATCGTCCGACAGCGTGCTGCGTGTGACGTTGTCTCTGTTATCGTTCTTCTGAACATGCAGGTCAGTTCAGGACCGTGACCAGGTCACACTGGAGTCTGATATC
>JAPMUY010001261.1:0-18073 GCA_026901105.3 Galaxias olidus
GGCTGAAATGGTGGTCGCGCACATTTGGACACGGTAGGACAGACGATGGGTAGAGGTTTGGACAGATATGAAACTGGATAATCCAGGGGCCATCATTGACGTTCCCACTCCAATTACACCCTGTGTAAAACAAGGTGATTCATCCTTGTCCACGGGCAGCGGAGAGCTGACCAATGACCATTAGGATGACAAAAAGTAAATGAAGACTAAAAGGCAGTAAGAACTCAGTGTTGGACCCCCCCCCTCTCTCTCTCTCTCTCTCTCTCTCTCTCTCTCTCCCTCTCCCCTGGCTGGGGGATGATTCATCACCAAGAACAGTGTGATCATAATGTCGCCCCGTCCTTTTTTCATCCAGCCATTGATTAAAACAAGGCTGTCTTTCCGCGGGCAGTGCCAATGCCAATCAAGACCGATGGCACAACTTTTTTTTGGCCTCTTCACTGCGATAGCCAGCAGCCAGCCGGCCATAAAACAAGTGAGACAGCGTAACGTGTCATTACTCCATTTGGGATGTTTATACGATGACGGAGATCTAGTGAATGGATTGTCTGTCCGGCAAAACAACAATGTAGTTGAGATTCGTCTGAAACTAGGGAGAAAGAAATTGATGGCTAGATAGATCATCGTCATTATTATCATATTTGACCATAATAAACAAACAATTAAGATATTAAGAGAGTGCATAGGACAGGAGGTAAAATAAAGGGGAGGGGGGAATAGAGATAAAACAAAGGATGGGTAGAGAGAGAGTGAAAAGAGTTAGGGAGAGATTATTAGAAAGTGGGATTATCAGAACGTGGGGGAGAGAGAGAGAGAGAGGGGAGGCAGAGTACAAGGAGAGACGGAGACTGAAAGGCCAACTTCAGAGAGAGAGCGAGACTAAGACCTAATACACTCAAATAGCATAATTTTTTATCATACGTATCAAATGGCATATTTATAATCATGTAGTCACAAAACAATGATATCTGTAAAGTTTATCACTATAGAGGTCATCAGGGTCGAAAAAAACACTTGGAACATGATTCCTTCTTTAACGTCAAACTTGAGCACTGTGCCATTTGGAAAAAGAAGACGGTACTTGAGCAGTCAGCAAGACTCCTCCTCGCAGGCTACGCCAATACGTCCCTGTGGGCGCTGGCTATCCAGTGAGACGGCAGCCAAAGAGCTGCGATTGAGGAGCAGCTCGATGCATGCAGATGTATTTCCCCGGAGCGCTACCATGGGAAACATCAATCCGACCGGAGTCGTCGGTTCACTCCCACAAAGTTGGGGAGGATTGATTTGCAAAAAAGGTCCTAAATGATTTAAGTCGAGGCAAATATCCAGCAGCACTCAGCTTGTGAGGGCTCTCCACCTTGCAGAGGCGGAGAAGCGACGCGTGAACGGTGCTTCCTGATCACGGAGTACAGCGTAATTAGCCCACCCCAATCCAGTCTTCCTGGTCTAAACGTTCAGAGGGATAACAGGGAGGTTCCCATACCGCATTTATGAAAGAACCAAAACAGCCTGTCACTCGTTTTTGAACTCCATATTTACTATGAGTGGAGAGGGTTCTTTCATTACCAGACCCCAGTTCTATCAAGACATCTAGTAGGAGTCTGTTCTACACACAAAAACAGCCACCCTACTCCTCCTCAGCCTAGGAGTAATAATAATAACAATAATAATAATAATAATAATAATAACAACAACAATAACAATAAGGTTTTGGAAAGCTGCTGCAAAAACAGACAAGGTTCCCAAAGTGTTGACAGGGGAAAAAACAACAGACAAGAATTACACTTGAGTCAAAACCACAAATGTGATCCCAATGGCGCGGTCAGTGAGAAATGCATAGGGTAGACCTATTCTGTCAATCTTGTCGATCAAATGATGCCATGCCAATATTCACAGTACGTAACCGTTTTGATGGAGGTGTGCGCTGTACGCGTTGTTTTGCTTCGGCTGTATTTATAGATGTGCTCTGTTGACAGGGCTCCTCGGTAAAGGACAACTGGTGTCAGTGGGAAAGAGAACGTGTTCAAAGTGCTCGTGCCCCTTTATTCTCAACGCTTTTGTTTCAGAACAATCCTATTGACAAGCCATTGCTGTAATATTTTAACCTTTTTTCCCCCCTTACTTCAAAAGTTGTCTTAGTAATACACCATACATCCCTCCCAGTCAGAACAGATTTCGCTGTCAGAAAAGTTACGCAAGTCCTCTTCCCCGCCAAATACCTCATCCACAATTCATGTACCCCATTTTTCCCCCCTCTCTCTGCGTTACGATCTGCTGCCTAGTGGTGTGTTGAAGTCTAAAAAAACATGCCTTCATCATTCCAATTCACACTGCTCTGCACACCACAAAGGGCTATGCCTCCAGGCAAGTCGGGAGTTGTGCATAGCTGCCAGGGTATTCTGCTTTTCATTCATCATAAAACATTGCCTAAGATCTTAAGACTCTGTTTCCCCTTCGTGGAGGTGGGGGCCGCTCCGCTGGGAGAATGTGAAGTACCTTCATGGTGCCTACAGCTACATGTGGTATGACACTGTAAAGGATTGGCCTGACGGATGGACGGAGCTATCCACCACTGGCCCTCCATCAGCACAACTCATTGATAGCCTTCCACTTTATTTCCCTTCAGAGAACCATACAGTACAGCCCTTCATAAGTAGGCTGAGGGTACTTCATTAAGCATCTCCCTGAGTAGCGTTTGCACAGCAGAGCAATCCATATTTAGCTTGAAAAAGCTGTCAGCAACTTAGGCTGCCTACACACGGAGCCAACCAAAAT
This sequence comes from Galaxias olidus, assembly GCA_026901105.3. NCBI lineage: Eukaryota > Metazoa > Chordata > Actinopteri > Galaxiiformes > Galaxiidae > Galaxias > Galaxias olidus. The sequence continues at coordinate 2,776 of JAPMUY010001261.1, forward strand.
TGACTGACACAGGCCTTACCTACTCAGTGAGAAGCAAATTGGAACACAGAATGACTGCTTACAAATTTTAAAAAGACTCCATCTTTTAGTGGAAAACTGCTTTTTAAGCAGAATGCTTTTTTCATACCGGAGCAAAGAACGTCTGTGTGACCTTGCTTTACACATTGAAAATGATCATTTGGGGTTTTGTTTTTTGATCTACCAACGCAGCTGACTCTCGGGGGGGGGGGGGGGGGGGTAATCCAAAAGCTCAACACCTGGCAAGTCATTCTGGGTCAAAGCTGTTGTTACATGGAAGAGAGATTTGTCATATCTAAGTAAATGTGGGAGAACATCAGGCAGAAACATGAAACTCCACCATCTTAAAAAGATGTACACTGGGAAAAAAGTCTGTGCTGAGAGCTAAAGAAATAATCATCCACCCTGGGACTTGGAGTGCCGTCAAATGTTTTATTTTACACATTAGTGTTACATGGTGAGCGTAATAAGAATATTGAACATCTTACAAAGTAGAAAGAAATCCCATGTTAGCAGTTTGTTTACTAGCTTTCTTTTTGATCTGCTTGTTGATTCAGTGGACACGACATTAGCTACAATTCAAAGTACCATGCCAATAAATTATTATAGAGACAATAAAACAAATGTGGGGATTATGTGTATATAATTTGGCCAATTTGCACATTAATAAATTGGAATAACTAATACTTAGTCAAATTGACTAATGTTGTATTGACTAAAAGCAGCAATTTGTATTAAGCTGTGTGTCTGTCAAAAGGCTTGCACGGCTAATTCTTGGTGGCAGCATTTTTTTTTTTTGCTTAGTTTAAAAGTAAGCCACCAAGAAGACTGCAGCAAAGTTTTAATCTTGGCAAAGAATAGTAGGAATGAAGCCCGCGCTCCCGTGGCAAAGCAATCCTATGCGTCAATCTTTTGATCTGCTGTTCCTCACGCTCTGGCAGAGTGACTCAGAGATGCAAGTCGTGGGAAGAGGCTTAGACAGCCTGGATGGATTGTAATACCAGAATTACCCAAATCTATTTAATGAGACATTCAAACGACAAGTCTGTACAACACAGTTATGAGAATGAATTAATACCAGCCCTGATCATAATTCGATTGGCCCAATAGCATCTCTGTGTACATCTTCCCTTAGCTCTTCGTCGATGGATATTTGATCTTTGATAGGTCCCCTCTGCAGGGCTAACGCGGAGGTCTGCAGGGGACTTCAGTGTCGACGACACGGTGAAGTACATGCCTCTTTTTCAACAGCGTCTCTCCACCACTTTTGAAGATGTTGTTGGCACTTTCGTCAGCCCCACTCTTTCCAAATCCCCACGGGGAAGTAGCTGTGCAGCATCAGTTTCTCTCTACGTGTGGCTTTTACCAGTCTTCAAACCACATTGGGCTACTAATTAATCCCAGCAGGGCAATTTAGTGGTTGTACCAACAAGTAGTTGTCCCTCACAATCGATCAATTTCAAATGGAGTCTGACATAGCAATGTGACTACACCAAACGGGCACACCCTTACAATCCCCACAGAGAGAAAAAAGTTTCAGACTTTTTCCTACAGGAAAGTTCAAATAGACTTGAAAATAAAAGTTGAAAAATGATGACCCAGTCTGGACCTTTGCTGCGTTTGGGGGAAACAATATATCTGGGAAAAGGTGGAGGAGAGGATCGTGAGACCAATATTTGCACGGAGAGATAAGGAGGCAGGAGAGAGCCAGAGGATTCTCGTCCACACTTCGCCGAGCACTGCTCGGTATTCGCTTCTCAGCTGGAGGGGGAAAAGCATTCAGGGACTCCATGGATTATTCATCTGTCACTGCTTCGCCGCCACTAACAGAACTACCGAGCAACAACTGGGACCAGCATTCAAGAGACCAAACAGTCATTCATATCCAGGGCAATATTCATTTGCCCCATAAATTGAACGTGGATAAAAAAAATTATAATGGCTAATCTATGACTAGTATTAAGAAACACATACAGTTTTACTGTTGCCAATTTTAACACTCACGTAAGAGACAGTATGTGCCTCTGTGCCTTTACAAGGCTAGACTGAGACGCATCGCCGCGATAGAGTAGTTTTGACAGCGCGACTTGATTATTCTCTTTTCTGGAGTCGGGCAGAAAAACACTGTTCACCCCTATTTCATTTCTGATATGTCTGGGAATTCTTAAGTGAGTGTGAACAATGGGCTCACAACACCGTGGAATAACTAATGGCTGGTAAACAGTTGATAATGAATAGGCAGGGAGACACCTGGAATCTATCCTCTCTCCCTTGTTAGCCTCCCCGCGCCGCACGCAACAAGGCATGTGCCGGGGAGTCGCTGCACAGATGACGAACGGAGGTGCTGTTTGGAGATCAACAACCGTGCTCAACACAGCAGGCATGGTATCAGTCCCCTAGACTGGTGGGGGGAGATGAATAAAAATGGAGGCTCGGTTTTTAATGAGGTAACAGGACGATTGTTTCTTTTTAGTGTTCCCGGGGTTCCTCTCTTTCTGCCTTGAGGGGATTTTAAGGTTTGTAAGGCATTTGTGTGTTTATGTTGTTTCCACTGTCCGCAAGGCCTGGATGTGAAATACAGAAAGAGGGGGCGGAATTTGCATAGAATTGGGTATGAGGCTCCCAACTGCTCTGCTGCGGATCAGGTACAGTAGACACATTCCACATCCCTTGAACAAATAAAAGGTGAAAATGAAACCGGATAAGAGCATGGACCACAGGGCTGAATATAATCTATGATTGACCTGGTGGTTTGCCCAGTCAGTGGACTCTAACTGAATCCATCCATACTCTCCTCTCTAAAGCAGGCCCACAGGCTTTGCATGGTGGGAAGCAGTTGGGAGTTATCGACAGGGAGCTTTGTGGCCAGCCTGTGCCTTTGAAGAATTAGCTTTGAACAGACTAGTTGTCTCTGACCGACACGCAAGTATACCACATGGGACCACTGCGGCTATGGGGGCCTCGACTTCACTTCACACACTAGTACATGCCTGAACACACACAGCAATACACCCCCCCCCCCCCCCACACACACACACACACTCACACACACACAAAGATGTCAATCTTCCAGAGATGCAGTATTTCTCACCACCACAGTGCTAACTTTACTACACAAGTGCTAACAGAGCTTGTTGCCACCCCAGGCAAAGCCTGAGGCAGGGTAAAACAGTACAGGCAAAGACATATTCATCCTTGAGCTAAAGACATGCAAGGACGTTAAACAACCGATTGTCTTGAAAGGAATTAGGAGGTTCCAAAGCCCAAACAGTAAATGATAGCCGACCATTAGATTTTTTTTTTTTATCATTTAATACGTTGTATTTGAGCTCCACACAGTAAAGGATCGTGCTAATAACTTGACCACGTTCATTCATGCAAGCACCACATATTATTAACTGAACTCAGTGAACACAAGACAATTAACACAGGAGGAGGATTATTGCATAGTTTCATCCATGGTCTCCGACAGCCCTGATATAATGAAAGGCCCCCGCATTCGTCTGGATCCACCCCCGAGCCAGCAAGTCCCACTGGGAATGGCTGTGATGAGGGTCTACAGCCTGGAATGGCTAGGCATTATCCCATGGCATGGGAGCTCACCATAGCATCGTTAGAAGGTCATCTACAGAGAAGCACGGAAAAATAAAACCCAGACCCCCACCCGACCCCACTTCCCAATATCTCAAATGTGTGGTCTGCTCAGAGGTTTTAGGGGGTGTGACTGTTTCTACTAGAAGAGTGAAAGAGGCCGAATTTTGGGGGTTAAAGTCGTCGACATTTTTCATACATGAAATAATAAATATGACAGAAACAATCATGTCCGACATTTGCTCCAAGATAAACAATGAGCATTTGAACATTGAAGAAAGCACTATTAGAACCATGACAAAAAACACAGTCTGGGTGAATGAAAGCTTGGGGAATGAATGAATGATTCACATTGATTTATTTATTCAAAAAAACATAGAATGTACTGTGAATCCATTTCATAGCGCGCAAGAACAGCCTGCTCTATGTAGGAAGCCGTGCTTTGTAGTCATTGTGGCATAGCCACGGACGTGAAAAATGAAACCGTTTTTACCTTCACAGAAAGAATGCATCTTTAACTGGCTTGAAAAGAGAGTTCAAGCCAAAAAGGTTTCCCAACTCACTCAGACACACTGCCATTGTTAAAAGCAATATATATGTTCTGAATGCCGGTAACATGAGAATCTCTGTGTACTGCAACTGATAATTGCATGGTTTTCACTCCGAGGAGCCGAGTTACAGTGCTCATTATACACAAAACCAGGCAATTACTCACGGGGGTCGGAGATGTTGTAACGCACCTTTGAGGTTTTTATGACAACACTATTGTCAACGGCGAAACAGTCTTTGTACTGACAGACAGGTGGCTGTGTGTGTGTTCCATTGTTACCTTAGCTTGAGTGGCAGGAATAACAACGCTCTTTTCCGACCAGGTCAGTCAATTGCCAGCATACAACCAAGCTTCCAGAGGGGTGGGTGTTTGTTTAAAAAAAGCAAGAAAAAGTGAGATTTGTCTGGGTTGTTTAAAAAGGATCACTTTATCGAGCGTCGGAGACTCCTTTGTATGCAGAGCACTCTGGCACATTCCATCTCTTTGCATACATTAGTCATTAGGTATTGCATTGTGTGCTGAGAGCACTTGGTGAGTTCATTAGGACTGCCGTCTGCTAAGTAAAATATGCTACTTTTCTTGCCAAAAGCTGGCACTATTGACGCCTTCCAAATATACCTTGACCCGTTAACAAGAGTTTCATTTCAAGTCTGGGGGATTGGCCCTAACACCACCGCCATAACTGCATTCATAAATACCCATTTGATCTAAAATCAATAAATATAGATGTACTATGTAAAGTTTGCTGCCCTTGTCGGCATAGAGACAGCCCATTTTCCCCTATACCTGGTTTCAATTCAACACATTGTGAATCGTTGACAGCCTGCAGAACCAGGGGATAAACCTTTGGAGGCCCTGTGCACTTTTCACAGTAGAGGCAATTACAACTCCTACAGAATCCAACCCGGACATTTAAATACGTTTCATAAAATTCAGTCTGAAGGAATAATTTTATCCCCAGTGGCTCAAGCCGGATTGGCCAAACCTGGAGGAGAAAAATTGCAAACGATGTTCTTTGGTCTAAAAGCTTTATGGAATGACACAAGGGGAGAAGTTTTCTTTTTTAAAATAACTTCAGGTGCACTCAGCTCCAGGCCCAGTTCATACATATTGAGTTCCAGGATAAACACATTTTTACAACAAGAGTGTAAATCTGCAATGAAGTTTTCTATGACCTTCACCTACAGCATACATTCACTGAATTGCTCTTCATTAGCTCACCTCCTAAATCACTGCTTTGGAATCGAATAATTTAACATAAAGCTAAAAAATACTGCCTGAAGGCTAAAGCCTGATTGACAGCAGTGACAGCCTCCCAGCTGACCTGTGGACTCTTTTCATGCGTAGGTGTTTATACAGGCCATGTGATTTTAGCATCAGCATTGTGTTACTCGCATTTCTGCATTATATCCAGACTAAACGGCAAAGTAACATTCCTGTGAGTTTGTTTTAAAGGTCAGCCTCCCCCTGCTCTGAGATCTGACCCTAATTAGGATCCAGGCTAAGACTCGTGTTCAGTAGTTAAACACGAGACACCAGTGTACACAGAGTTTTGGGCCTTACAACCCCTTTGAGGCTTTTAGCAGACGCTCCTTCAGTGTGTCTAAACAAATAATCCCTCAATTCCTCTACACAGCATCCTTATTATGTTAATTCTCCACCGCAGATTAGAAAGCAATTGCTAACAATGTGTACACAGCCTAATAATCGGCATTCTTGGCCGACTGCCGCAGCAGAGATAACAGTAGGCTAGGCCAGAGACTTGTCCGGTGCACGGTATTTTATGCTTCATTACATGCCTTTAATCCCCGCAGCTTTATTGAACATATTCTAGCAGAGCTGTCCATCTGTAACAATCTATTAGCGACGCCAATGGTCGGGGCTCCTATCTTCTTGCTAGCAAATGAGATCGGTCAATCTGAAGTCATTTGAGCGAATTTACAGCAGAAAATCAATGACTTGTGACAAAAACATAATGTTATCAGTTTTTTTTTATGTCACAGGTGTTTGGTGTCTTCTCTCTTTAAGAAGGTAATCAAGTAAGAGTAGCAATGTTATTCTACCTTGCTAACAGGCACCGTGGTGGAGCGGGGAGACTTTTTCAAATAGTGCTTAGTCTTCATCACAATGGCTAACAACTGTAGCCTTAGATTTGCATATCAGAATCTACTTAAACAGAAAAGGGAATAGCTGTATAAATTTAAGCACCAATATTTTAAAGTCCAGGGATGACTCCATTGGAGCAGGCAAGACAAGTAATTGCCTCTGAAAACAAGCACTACCAGTTGTATTCGCCAGGTTACTACTGTAATGTATTGGATTTGTGGTACTGTACTTTATATTGGATTTGATGAGCGTGTTAAGATTGTTATATTTTGTTCTGATGGTTCAATTGTACGGAGACCCTAAAGAGCCATGAAGAATAAAAATGGCCCACTAGGGGCTCCTGTAAAAGAAATCTCTATCATAAATATTTAATAAAGAAAACTCAAAAAAATATGATGCTTAACAATACAAACCTAATATGAAAAAGAAGGTTTTAGTATACAGAAAACCCACTCAGAAGTAGTGTCCCACCCTCTGGGGTCTGTTTGTCAGAACACACAAATATATATATATATATATCCCAAAGGTTACATACTTATATGTTTCCTATTGGCCAAAGGTTGCTGCAAAGGTAAAGCCCTACACGTTTGTTTAACGTTTAAGGTCATATAGAAAATGGTGCGTCTCTCATTGGTGGAATTTGGTGCAGAGATAAAACGTCTCATCACCCGTTCCTCTTTTGACTCCCATTCCGACACTTTGACCCTTGCCATGGACAGTGGACAACTGAAACCTCTAAACACTATAAATAGCTTAAAAGCTGCAAATTCTCTTACACTCCTCCCATTGAGACAATGTCTCATACACATCAAATATAACAAATATATTTCTCAAAGAAATAAACTGTTCTTATTCATCCAATAAAGTCTGTCGACATGGACAGTGGACAACTGAAACCAATGGACACCTCTAAACACTATAAATAGCATAAAAGCTGCAAATTCTCTCTGCAAAACCACTCTGTACAATTAAGCTTTTGTGGCTATACATATTACAGTTTTCTCTTTACAATCGCTTCGACACTAATTTCAGAAAGAACCTTGTTGAAATGTGTCTAAATTATTAACACTTGCAACACAGGCTGCCTGCTGCATGTTCAAATTCTTGCATTGTACATTCATATATTTGAAGAAACCTTGCAATTTAAGAGTAATTTGTTCAAATAACTAATCTATCATGAAATACCATGTGAACATTGGTTTATTTCACCCACACAGAATTTGCCGACAGCATCACTGCTTAGTTGTTTGTACAATCCTATAATATTAATAAAATCCCAAACTTAAGTCAAAACTAAAACAAGGACTTAAGAGAGTATTTCCTGAAATGCAAAACCTTGACTACATGTTTCCATCAACCCTGCCTTGTAGATGTGGATGAAAACTTGCATTCAAATCACAATGGATGTTTTCATTTGACAAACATAGGAGGAAAAACCATGGTGAATCCAAGCCTGACTTCGGTCTACCGTGATGTCGTTAAACGCATCATCCATGAATGATCCTTGAATTTGGAGAGTGTACTAATATACTAATACTTTTATGCTCTTACTATGACGTGAAATCAATCAGCAGTAACGAGTTGTCATTATTCCAAAAGCAATGACAAGGGCCTGCATACACATACTGTCAAACCTGAAAACATTGTTGGATAGGTGTTACGTGGTATCATAGAAGCAGTGTCTGAAAGGATGGGGAATGGGGATAACATATTACATTCATAGATAATGTGGTTCATGTTCCATGGTAATTGGTGTTAATTAATCACTTTACCCTGGAACATTTATAATCTAAACATGGAATGATGTTTATCGGTTTCCATAAAGCCATGCGTTAATTAACAGAAATCACCAGTTCAAAATTACACAATATAATGTCAAGTATTACCAGTACAAAAGGATTTACACATTGCATATGAAATCTATGTATTTGCATTTCATTCAGTGCATATAAACTATCAACTTAACTGCTCAAAATAATAAGTAACTGTTGCATATTGTGTCATTTTGAACTGGTGATTTCTGCTGAACAAACCAATTATCTTAGGTTTGTGTGTATTGTATCTAAGCAATTGAAAAAAAAAATTAAAAGGTTAAAAGAACAGTGCATTTTGATGATTGAGATGACTGAAATGAGGTTTTTGTCTGGAATCTAGTAAGTGTTAAGATCCTGAAATTAATGCCGAGCAATTGTAAAAAAAAAAAGAAAAAAATTACCAATGGTAAGAACCTTAACTGCTTAACTTCTCCATAAAAACAATTCAACAGCACCTTTAGAGGGAAAAGTAAAGTACTTAAAAAGTTACTAGAGGCAGTTTATGTGTAGGAGACGATTTAGGCGGCCCCTACCGTTTGCTTAGTGTATTTATTTCCCTAACAGTCGCAAAGAAAAGAATGCTCATTGTCACTGCATATCGTACTGTACTCCAAGCATGGACATCTCTTCCTGATATATTGATGCACTTCCTTGTGCCATAAAACATTCGTCACAGTTTCACGGGAGATCCTGCATGGTGGCAGACAAAATTTGTGTTACATCTTGAGACTTCAAGAGGACTGATCTGAACCGTGATTGTTTTCATTCTCCCATAGACATTACAATGTGCTATCAGAGGAAATGTGTTGATAATCCGTTAATATAAAAATGTTGCCTATAGTGGCTTAAACAACACTGACTGGAAACTGGAAGAAAGTTGGTCTTTAACTGAGACAAATATAGCAAGTTTATTTAATTATCACATCATCTTTAGTGCTAAAAGTGAATTTAACTATAGCTAGACGTGCACTTATAATATTTTTCAATATTATGGGGGGGGGGGTTAAAATGCCACCAGGTAAGTGGGCTAACCATGGAAAAAAGTAGGCCTACAGCAAAGACTTGGAGAAAGAAAAAGAGTAAAAACAAAGCATTGTAAATACTTCAAAAGTGAAGTCCGAGCACGTCACAGCGATCTGTTAGCTTACAGTAAGACCATCTCAATGCGGCTCCGTTTTCAAGCGCAAGAACTTTATTTGACACAAGATTTAAGAGAGTGCAAGTAGACACATATGTTAAAACATGAGAGTTGAAGATGGCAGCCCATATCGCATGCCACTCCAGCATCCTCACAAACTAATGATACCTCTGTGTTAATAAACTTTGTTCCAGTACAAAAAAAGACTTTGGTGCTATAAACCCAATATAAACCTGGGTGTTGGTTTGACCTTTATTACGGGGGTTCAGGTGACCTTTTTTAGTACCTCCACCCGCACCCCCCACCCCCTAATAAAATGTGAATATGTAACATAGATGCAGGTAAAATATAATTATAGGTCCAAAAAAATAAACCTTCGCCTTTTTCTTTCATTTAGCATAGAAAGCATAATTAGACACCAGAAAATGCAAACTGTTAGTGAAAGCCCTCGTTTATTTTCTATGAATCTAAAGTACTGTCACTGACTTCGTAGTTATACAACTGAATATGAAATATATTAATATTCTTTAATTTAAGGACAGTGTTGAATATTTTTATAAATCTATAATATTACTTATTGCAACTATAGGCAACTTTTTATACAAAGGGATAATTCTGTAACAGGGCACGATCTCACACGAAACTGAGGAATTGCTTGGCACACGGAAGTGCATCACTAAATCAGAAAGAGATAGCCATACTTGGAGTATAGTCATTGATCTACTAGCCATATGCAGTTGCCACAAGCAGGGGCACCGCCAGGCATTTGGGGCCCCATGAAAATATATCACATCGGGCGCCACTACCCTAGGCCATGCCAACTGCGCAATTGCTGTAACCACACCCTCAGAACCTTTAAGCTTTAAATAACTACCTTTGCAGGCTTGCAACTCTCTTGTAGTCAAGGACTCCAGACTAACATTAAGTTTTTCAGTTAGTGGAAGTACTACAAAAACTGGTGACAGCATTTTTTTTTATTTTTTTTTTTGAAATCAACGGAAAAATCTTAAAGATGCAACAATGACTACTATATCACACTAAAGACAAAGAAAGAAATGCTGCCAGTGGGTATTTCAAAGGTGGATAATAAATAATCTAACTAAATCGGCCAACTGTTTGACTAAACAACGAATTTAGGATTTTAATAATGATCATCATTTTCTTTTTAAAACTACAGAAAATCCAATAGCAGCACTGCAACCAATATTTTTATTTAGTGGCAGTGGACAGATATTTGGTGGCAGTCTAGAGCCCTTAAGTCCAATACTCACTGTACAATATTACTGACTGTGAGCTGTGAAAATAAAACACTGTGCAGACATGCAAGCAGCATTCTGCATACAGCAGAATTCACTATTGATGCAAGACTGAAACCCTTTTTAAGAAATGTGCTAATGGGCTATCTTCTACAGTCTAAATGCCCTTTTAATGGTAACATTCTCATATTGACAATTTTCTTAACATTAACGGATAACCTAAAATGAATATAACTTGAATATACATTAACAAGAATGTTGAACCAAATTACCTGCGGTTGCATATCACCACTACTAAACCACCAATAACCATATTTCAGTCTGCATCAAAGCCATTGAGACATACCTTGGCCATATGACTTAAAGGTATTATTTAACATTGGCTGTCATTTCTACAGACTGAGTCAATGCTTCAAACCGTCCAGCATCCAATGCAGACCATAGGCTGTTTTAGTTTTTGTATGGTTTTTGTTTAGTTTTGAATTCGTATCATTGAAAATGTAATATTTATTTATTTATTATTAATATACATTCTTAATAATAAAAATAAATCCCTGGCACCCCCTGCACGTATGCCAGTTTACATTCAACACAATGCTGCTCACCTTCTTCAATTGGGACAAGGGCTGGTTTAGGGGTATTTGGATGGGGAGACAGGGCTGCTGAGCCTGAAGTTGCATCTGTTTGGCATGGCACCAGGCAGGGACAGGAAAAACTGATTTAGTATATATAGCTTGCTAAAGGTTTGCCTGCATTGAATAATGTCGGCTAAAAGAGAAGCCAAATGTAAACATTCACAATTTTCTGTGAAGATGAAGTAACTACACTAGGGGAGCAAAAGTAGCCTGTTTCGTAGCTAACTGGTTAATTCCCACCACTCATGGACTACACCCGACATACTATCACCCTTTCTTTTCTCTCTCCTGTCTTTCTTTTTCGTTTTCGGTAACCAGACTTTTCTTTAAATGAAGAAATGATGCGCATCACTCTACACTTTCGAAAGTCTGCTTGTAGTTCTGTACCATTTGCGTAGTTTAAGGGCAGGCAGGACCGAACCATTTCATGTAAATAGGGTGTTGGGGGAGTACAGAGGCTTTTATTGTAAATAAAACAGACTATTGAAAATTAATTACCTAATATTCAAAAAAATAATTTCAGGGCCCGTGTCAGTCTCGGGCCCTTAGAACCGTCCTAGCTTCTGCGCAAGGTGTTTCTTGCTCTTCCTATATTTTTCTGTTGGCTTCAAGCAATTACAATATCATTCAACTGTTGTATACCGACATCAACCTAAATAGACTGATCAAAGCACTAAAGCCTTGAATTTGTTGACCTGATCAGTTCTGCAAGTAAACATACTTACCGGTTTGTTGTAAAAATAAGAGCCGGGGTAGACGTTTGTAGGCCTACATTTTTAATATAGTACTTTGTTCGTTTTGAAATTCCATGCAGTTCTCCAATAAGCTATAGGCCTACCTGTAGCCTGTATGACTACATCAGGTGAGCTTAGTAACAGACGCCATTGTATCCAATCTATTGTTAAATTTTGCAGCGCTACTCGTTAGCGTCAACGAAACTCAATCCAGCAAACCCCACTAGATATGGAATAGGTGCTCACAGATCGTCCTACTTGGAATGGACTAAAGTCAATTCTATTTTTGCATGGGCAAAGTGTGATTTCGCGTGATCCGGCTGGTCCAATCAGGCAAGGTCTTCACTTGATTCACATAAATGTATGCTGCTCAAATTCTTAAAGTCTTACTTTTTCTTGACAGGGGTAAGTGGAGATGGCCAACAATCTCTTTACCGACAAACTACGTTGCATTTTCGTTCCAGTCTTGACTCAATATAAGTAATCTTACACTGATAATATAAGAGTGCTATACACAGTACATTCATTAATATGCATTATATCTCAGAGGTTTTGGTTTTCAAAAGCGCAGCACTTCAGTGACTGAATTAAATGTATCGGAGGTCATTGAATAACTTAGGCCTTGGCTACAGAATTGAGTGAATACTTAGTTGTATAAGTGAGTGATGAGTTGTATAAGTACACACAAAGCAAAAGCCTACAACCATTGATGCTCTTGTGAATATACATTTCATGTCGGGATCTCAGTGTGTGCCCATTTGTCTGAAAAATATTTGCTTTTGAAAGCAGGAACACAAGAAAAGCACAGTGAGCTGTTTGACAAATATTTCTTATTCAGATGGACAGCCAGAGAGAACAGCTGCAATAGTTCTTACAGTGTGAGTGAAACATAGTGACAAAAAGCAGATCACGCGGGTTACCATGGCATCTGTCCTCCCAGGTGTTGACTCTAAAGAAATACATTAGAGAAAATAAAACACTGCCACAATAACAGATGGATAGACTGTTCTCTAGAAAGGCTTTTACATTTTGTACAATGAACTGGTTGGGATACAAGAGATACACTGCCATAATTCATACTTTTTAGAGTAAGGTGAAACAAGTTCATCGACTGACAAAACAAAGGATTAAAATGTCTTTGTGGTTCTGGAACTGCTGAGAACAAGGTTGTAGGACTTCAGTTATCTTAGCTGAGGTGGGGTTGAGGGACTTTCGAATGTCGGATGGATGGCTTCCCTCGTCCGATTTATAACATCTTCCTCTTCTCAAACTCCTGCAGATAGAGAGGAGATGGAGAGAGAAAGGAACAACGCAATGATTTATTCATCTTATTCATGGAGTACGTAGTCATTCACAGCTTGTTTTGATCTGGCGCTACAGATCTGTTGCTGAGGGGAGCAGGGTGGCACTGGGGGACCCTGACAAGGCTCTTTCCTGGAATGGAACTGTGTGTGTGCGTGTTTGTGTGTCTGTGTCTGTCCGGGAATGTTGTAGAATTGCACACAAATAACTGGTATAAAGTGACAATAGAGTCATTCATGATTGTAATCCACACAATACTGCCTGATTTGCAACAAAAAAAAACACAAAAACATTGAAGGCTTGATCACTAAAGTCAGAGAAGCAATATTTAAAAATTGAGTCACGTAGCAACCATGTCAAAAAATGGCGCCGACACACTGAAGGTAAAATGAACGTCTGCCGAAAGCTACCGCCAACGCTACATGTTAACACTCCGTGGTCAGTTCACATGAGGAAAACGCAATCAAGACAGCGACATACAGCGATCACCAAGTCAGTGCGATGTGACAAAAAAGGCAAAATTGTGACGTCCGCCATTAAACGGGACGTAACAGCTGTTCACATATTCAATTAACCAAATATTAGACAAGCCCCCCGGTTATGGAATATTTCTCGATCCATCCAAGAATTTCCCTGTTTCACAGAAACATTTCTTTATGGCTAATGCCGCTTATCAGGCCTGCCCATCTTAAACGGCCTTGGAGGTGCCTGGAGCCCTACTGCCACCTGGTGGGGAGGGAGGGCATTACGGAGACGCCGCCGCAGCGTCTACCCCGGCTCTTATCTGAAATGTAATGCCGTGTGAGATTCTGCTACAGCCTTCAGTCTCCCTCGGCGGATTAACTATATATCCCTGCACCTAACAAGGTCGGCCCTTGACTCAGAGAGAGAGGGAGAGAGAGGGGGGGGGGGGGGGATGGAGATGGGCGGGGGATCGGCATAGACAACGGGAGTAGGGGTGAGCAGCAGAAGCCTGGAGGGGGGAAGAACATGTCAGGCTGTTTGAAGCCTCCACGCAGTCCCGTCCTCTGGCATTACCTCCAGACAAGAGAGAGAGAAGAGGCAGAGCGTGAGGCAGGTGCCACAGAGTTCAGGCCGGAGCCTGTAGGAGGGCAGAGCGGCCAGATCCTCCACCTCCACCCCGCGTGAGAGGGCCGAGGCGGGGACGAGGTGGGGGCTGAGAACTGAGGGCTGGTTTGGCTAGCGGACAGGGACGCAGAGAACAGACAGCCAACGTCACGATGAATAGGTGTCCCTGCAAAGCAAGGTGTTAAGGCTGGTCTTCCTGGGCTTCTGAGGACAAGCCCGACAACGAGTTACTTGGCAACAGGCAACAAGACTAAGATGACCAACGTTGAGTGTCTGAGGTGTGAAAGTGTACAGGAGTGAGTGCGAGGAAGTGAACGCCAGTGAAGGAGCTGGAGAGAGTGACTGAGCGAGTGGGAGTCTCTGTGCACACCTGGAGTCAAAAGGGGGGGGTGGGGGGTGCAAAAAGGGGGTGCAGACACGGAGGAGAGAGTGAAGGCAGGAGTGGAGAGGGGCAGATGGAGAGGGCTTGAAAAGCGACAGACTCATTAAGTCAAGAGGAAAGAAGAGAGGAGAACGGAGGGGGAAGAGCAGCTTTGACAGTAAGGGGGGAGGGAGGGGGGGGGTTCTGTGCGCCAACGTGGCAGGTTCGGAGGTAGGCGGGGGGGAGAGAGACGGCGAGGAGGAGAGTCGGGCTGACAGTAATGGCGGAGACAAAACGCTGAAGGCTGCTTCTTCCCATGGCGTGCTCCATGCTCCCAGCGCGCGCGCCTCGTTTGCTCTGCCGCGCCTGTTAGCTCCACGGCAACAGTGGGCAATGAGATTAACAGAGATGCATGAACACTGCGGCCTGCAAAATTAACAGCCAGCGTGAGCATTTTTTCATCGTTACTCGCAATGATTATGAATTAACGCACAAAAATCTATATCTGTGTTGGGTTATGTCGGTGCTGGTAATGAAAGAATAGGATGATGAATGACTGTAATACACGCGTTCACTTTTTATACATCTTGTTAAAGCCGCTACCAAGGTGATAAATTGAAATAAAGCGGCAGCATCGCTAAGTCAACATCCCCTTATTAATACCCCCTTTCGGTGGCAGTGGCCTTTCCTTTATTAAGCAGGTG
>JAPMUY010001265.1:0-17506 GCA_026901105.3 Galaxias olidus
ATAGTATTATAGTTGACTCTATAATATATGTTTTAATTAATTATTTTATTTTCTCTGTCCAGCTATAAGCTGTGGACACCCAGGAAGTCCCATATATGGTCGTACTGTTGGCAACGGCTTCAATCTGAACGATGTGGTCACCTTCTCCTGTAACCGTGGTTACGTTATGGAGGGGCCGGCGCGGGCTCAGTGCCAGGCCAACCGCCAATGGAGCCACCCTCCCCCAACGTGTAAAGGTGGGGAGAAAAGTTGAGTCTTACTGACCCCTGACCCTGACAGCTGATTAAGTAGATTTATCAGCCTAGCCCTAACCATGACATTGTAATGTTTAGTTCATCTTAATCCTAACACTATCTGTGTGTGTGTGTGTGTGTGTGTGTGTGTGTGTGTGTGTGTGTGTGTGTGTGTGTGTGTGTGTGTGTGCGTGTGTGCAGTGGTAAACTGCTCAGATCCTGGTATTCCAGCCAACTCTATCAGGCAGAGTAAGATAGAACATGGGAACTTCACTTTCGGAACCGTGGTGTTCTACGACTGTAATCCCGGGTTCTACCTCTTTGGTTCTCCGGTTCTGACCTGCCAGCCCACTGGACAGTGGGACAAACCTCTGCCGGAGTGTATAGGTCTGTCTGCTGGCCTGCCTGCCTGCCTGCCTGCCTGCCTGCCTGCCTGCCTGCCTGCCTGCCTGCCTGCCTGCCTGCCTGCCTATCTGTCTGTCTGTCTGTCTGTCTGCCTGCCTGTTTGTGTCCCTCCCTCTTACATTAACCCTGTCCCTCCCTGCGCTGCATTAGCCCTGTCCCTCCCTGTTACATTAGCCCAGTCCCTCCCTGTTCCATTAACCCTGTCCCTCCCTGTTACATTAACCCTGTCCCTCCCTGTTACATTAGCCCTGTCCCTCCCTGTTACATTAACCCTGTCCCTCCCTGTTCCATTAACCCTGTCCCTCCCTGTTACATTAGCCCTGTCCCTCCCTGTTCCATTAACCCTGTCCCTCCCTGTTCCATTAACCCTGTCCCCTCCCTGTTACATTAACCCTGTCCCTCCCTGTTACATTAACCCTGTCCCTCCCTGTTACATTAGCCCCGTCCCTCCCTGTTACATTAGCCCTGTCCCTCCCTGTTCCATTAACCCTGTCCTTCCTTGTTCCATTAGCCCTGTCCCTCCCTGCGCTGCATTAGCCCTGTCCCTCCCTGTTACATTAGCCCTGTCCCTCCCTGTTCCATTAGCCCTGTCCTTCCTTGTTCCATTAACCCTGTCCCTCCCTGTTCCATTAACCCTGTCCCTCCCTGTTCCATTAACCCTGTCCTTCCTTGTTCCATTAGCCCTGTCCCTCCCTGCGCTGCATTAGCCCTGTCCCTCCCTGTTCCATTAACCCTGTCCCTCCCTGTTCCATTAACCCTGTCCCTCCCTGTTACATTAACCCTGTCCCTCCCTGTTACATTAACCCTGTCCCTCCCTGTTACATTAGCCCTGTCCCTCCCTGTTCCATTAACCCTGTCCCTCCCTGTTCCATTAACCCTGTCCCTCCCTGTTCCATTAACCCTGTCCTTCCTTGTTCCATTAACCCTGTCCCTCCCTGTTCCATTAACCCTGTCCCTCCCTGTTCCATTAACCCTGTCCTTCCTTGTTCCATTAGCCCTGTCCCTCCCTGCGCTGCATTAGCCCTGTCCCTCCCTGTTCCATTAACCCTGTCCCTCCTTGTTACATTAACCCTGTCCCTCCCTGTTACATTAACCCTGTCCCTCCCTGTTCCATTAACCCTGTCCCTCCCTGTTCCATTAACCCTGTCCCCTCCCTGTTACATTAACCCTGTCCCTCCCTGTTACATTAACCCTGTCCCTCCCTGTTCCATTAACCCTGTCCCTCCCTGTTACATTAGCCCTGTCCCTCCCTACGCTGCGTTAACGCTGTCCCTCCCTGTTACATTAGCCCTGTCCCTCCCTGTTACATTAACCCTGTCCCTCCCTGTGCTGCATTAACCCTGTCCCTCCCTGTTACATTAGCCCTGTCCCTCCCTGTTACATTAACCCTGTCCCTCCCTGTTCCATTAGCCCTGTCCCTCCCTGTGCTGCATTAACCCTGTCCCTTCCTGTTACATTAACCCTGTCCCTTCCTGCGCTGCATTAACCCTGTCCCTTCCTGTGTTGCAGTGGTGGACTGTGGCCACCCTGGGTGTCCCCCTAATGGGCTGCTCAGCGGAGACAAGTTCACCTTTGGCTCCACGGTGCGTTACAGCTGCACTGGAGGACGGCAGCTCAAAGGAGAGGCCACCCGCTCCTGTCAGCTTAACGGACACTGGAGTGCCCCCATGCCCTTCTGCTCAGGTAACACACACACACACACACACACACACACACACACACACACACACACACACACGCCATAGCCCTTATTATGGGGTCATTATTGTACCAAAACTATTTGCAAATACGAGTAGAGAGTTGTGTATCTGTATCTCAATCCGTGCGCGTGTAATCAGATTGACAAATGTGTACTGAGACTTGTGAATGTGTACAGGGATCTACAAATGCGCATTCCGAATCCGTTCGTGCGAATCAGGTTTTTTAAGTGTGTATAAAAAATATCCGTCTGTATTCAGATTTGCAAGTGTATTGAGAGTTGTGTATGTGTAGACAAATCTGTGAATGCGTGCATAGATCTGTAAATGTGTAGACAAATCTGTAAATACGTACGTGGATATTAAGGGCTGAAAGTCTAAGTATTTTTGCTGCAAGAGCTGAAAATACAGACAAGCATAAATTACAACTCACACGGGCCTCTCAATTGGATGTGTTTTTACACGTGACTTTTGCTACACTTCTGGCGTGGCAGAGATCTGTGCATGTGTGGCGATTCGTCTGTGTGTCGAGGTTTGTCTGTGTGTCTCAGTAGAAATGTCTATGACTCCCAAGGTGCACTTCGACATGTAACATCCAATCAACACGTTTATAATTATGTCACGAGCCGTTATGTTCTATATTAGTTTAAGATGTAGCCCAGAGCTTCTTTACCGTAGCCTCTGTTCTATATTAGTTTAAGATGGAGCCCAGAGCTTCTTTACCGTAGCCTCTGTTCTATATTAGTTTAAGATGTAGCCCAGAGCTTCTTTAACGTAGCCTCTGTTCTGTATTAGTTTAAGATGGAGCCCAGAGCTTCTTTACCGTAGCCTCTGTTCTATATTAGTTTAAGATGGAGCCCAGAGCTTCTTTACCGTAGCCTCTGTTCTATATTAGTTTAAGATGTAGCCCAGAGCTTCTTTACCGTAGCTTCTGTTCTATATTAGTTTAAGATAAGATGGAGCCAGAGCTTCTTTACCGTAGCCTCTGTTCTATATTAGTTTAAGATGGAGCCCAGAGCTTCTTTCTTTACCTAGTTTAAGATGGAGTAGCTTCTTACCTGTTCTGTTCTATATTAGTTTAAGATGTAGCCCAGAGCTTCTTTACCGTAGCCTCTGTTCTATATTAGTTTAAGATGGAGCCCAGAGCTTCTTTACCGTAGCCTCTGTTCTATATTAGTTTAAGATGGAGCCCAGAGCTTCTTTACCGTAGCCTCTGTTCTATATTAGTTTAAGATGGAGCCCAGAGCTTCTTTACCGGCTCATGTGACATAATTATAAACACGTTGATTGGATGTTACATGTCGAAGTGCACCTTGGGAGTCATGGGAATTTCTACTGAGACACACCTACGAACCTCGACACAGACGAATCGCCACACATGCACAGATCTCTGTCATGGCATAAGTGTAGCAAAAGTCACGTGTAAAAACACATCCAATTGAGAGGCCCGTGTGAGTTGTAATATATGCTTGTCTTTATTTTCAGCTCTTGCAGCACACAACTCTCTACTCGTATTTGCAAATAGTTTTGGTACAATAATGACCCCATAATAAGGGCTATAGTGTGTGTGTGTGTGTGTGTGTGTGTGTGTGTGTGTGTGTGTGTGTGTGTGTGTGTGTGTGTGACTGTGACCCCATACCTTATGCTCAAGAAACACACGCGCACACACACACACACACACACACACACACACACCATAGCCCTTATGCTCAGGTAAAAAACACACACCATAGCCCTTCTAATAATAATAATAATAATACATTTATTTTTATAGCGCCCATTCTGACACCCAAAGACACTTCACAATATTTTCATAGAAAACATGACAAAAATAAACTATTAAACAGAAGCAGGGAGAATGGACAGACAGTAACTATAGTTCTAACTGTAAGCATTAGAAAAGGAGACCATATCAAACAGAAGAACAGGACCACTATTCTAAACAGAGTAAAGTGTTTTGAGGTGAATATAAAATTGAATTGTTGAATATTAATTATTAAAGGGAATAGCCTGAGTTCCACTTCACATGCATTATTTAGAGTTTTCAGATTCACGAATTTCTGGATGTATTGTTTCAATTGAGTTTGTTTCATTTAGGAATACCTGATTTGAAGAGGGGCCCCATACCTCTCTACCATATACCTCAATAGGGTTAGGGTTAGAGTTAGCTCCTCTATATACCTCTAGCCTCTACCTCTCCCTCCATATACCTCAATAGGGTTAGGGTTAGAGTTAGCCAAACCCATACCTCTCCTCCATATAGCTCAATAGGGTTAGGGTTAGAGTTAGCCTAACCCATACCTCTCCTCCATATAGCTCAATAGGGTTAGGGTTAGAGTTAGCCTAACCCATACCTCTCCTCCATATAGCTCAATAGGGTTAGGGTTAGAGTTAGCCTAACCCATACCTCTCCTTATAGCTCAATGGGTTAGGATTAAGTTAGCCTAACCCATACCTCTCCCTCCATATAGCTTAGGAGTTGGGGTTAGAGTTAGCCTAACCCATACCTCTCCTCCATATAGCTCAATAGGGTTAGGGTTAGAGTTAGCCTAACCCATACCTTTCTACCATATATTTCAATAGGCTTAATAATGTATTTGAGTATTCTAAGCCAGAGTCTAATTGGAATCTTTAATTCAGGAAGGACCCCTGATGACGCAAAAGAGAGTCATTTTCTTAACTTGTTTGACATTCTGCTGTTTGATTGTGAAATGCTAAATGACGATACACTGTTTAAAATACAACATTGGTATCTGTTGAAAAACAAATCAAAAGATGAAAATGGGTGAACTATGGCTTTAATTGTAAAACGTTGGATTAAGTTTAGTCTTCTCTGTGTTTTGTTGAATGTGTTCCCAGGGGACTCGGCGGGGTCCTGTGGGGATCCGGGGGTCCCCTCCCAGGGCAGCAGGGAGAACAGTGACTTCAGGATCCGGAGCAAGGTGTCCTTCCACTGCTCAGAGGGCCACCAGCTCATTGGCTCAGCAGAGAGGATGTGTCTACCTAATGGGAGCTGGTCAGGCAGCCAGCCCTTCTGTAAACGTGAGACCACACACACACACACACACACACACACACCATAAACTAACTAACCTTAACGTTAACCCTTACCCACCCCTTCTGTAAATGTGAGACCACACACACCCACCCACACACACACACACACACACACACACACACACACACACACACACACACACACCATAACCTAACTAACCCTAACGTTGACCCTTACCCAATCCTTCTGTAAACGTGAGACCACACACACACACACACACCATAACCTAACTACCCTAACTATTACCCTAGCCCAGGCTTAGTTAACAGTGCGTGTGTGTGTGTCTCTCCAGCTATTCAGTGTGGTAACCCTGTGTCGGGGTCAGGGGTTTGTTAGGGCTTAGTTAACAGTGCGTGTGTGTGTGTCTCTCCAGCTATTCAGTGTGGTAACCCTGTGTCGGGGTCAGGGGTTTGTTAGGGCTTAGTTAACAGTGCGTGTGTGTGTGTCTCTCCAGCTATTCAGTGTGGTAACCCTGGCACCCCCAGTAACGGCAGGCTGTTCCGTCTGGATGGGACTACTTTCTCCCACTCCGTCATCTACAGCTGTATGGAGGGATACCTGCTCACCGGCTCCCCGTCCAGGCTGTGCCAGGCCAACGGAACCTGGTCTGGCTCCTCCCCTAACTGCACCAGTAGGTTCCCAGCCCATCCCCTTGGAGCTACACATGCACACACAGACAGACAGACAAACAGACAGGCAGGCAGATAGACAGGTAGGCAGACAAACAGACAGATAGTCAGGTAGACCAATGGAGATTAACAGACAGATAGATAGACAGACCAATGGAGATTAACAGACAAACAGACAAACAGGCAGACAGACCAATGGAGATGAATAGACAGACAGACAGATAGGCAGACAGACCAATGGAGATGAACAGACAAACAGGCAGGCAGACAGACCAATGGAGATGAACAGACAGACAGACCGATGGAGATGAACAGACAGACAGACAGACAGACAGACAGACAGACAGACAGACAGACAGACAGACAGACAGACAGACCAATGGAGATGAACAGACAGATAGGTAGACAGACCAATGGAGATGAACAGACAAACAAATAGACAGGTAGGTAGACCGATGGAGATGAACAGTGTTGTTTTTGTTTGTAGTCATAATCTAGTTGTTGTTTTGTTAGCAGTGATAAAATAGTTGTTATTTTTGTTAGCAGAGATCATCTAGTTTTGCTCAATAGCAGTGATAAAATAGTTGGTATTTTTGTTAGCAGAGATAATCTAGTTTTGCTCATTAGCAGTGATAAAATAGTTGTTATTTTTGTTAGCAGAGATAATCTAGTTTTGCTCATTAGCAGTGATAAGATAGTTGTTATTTTTGTTAGCAGAGATAATCTAGTTGTTATTTTTGTTAGCGGAGATAGTCTAGTTTTTGTATGCAGTGATAAACTAGTTGTTTTTTTTGTTAGCAGTGATAATCTAGTCGTTGTTTTTGTGAGCAGTGATAATCTAGTGTTTGTTTGCAGTGATAAACTAGTCGTTGTTTTTGTGAGCAGTGATAATCTAGTGTTTGTTTGTAGTGATAAACTAGTTGGTTTTGTTAGCAGTGATAATCTAGTGTTTGTTTGCAGTGATAAACTAGTTGATTTTGTTCGCAGTGATAATGTAGTGTGTGTTTGCAGTGATAATGTAGTTGGTTTTATTTGCAGTGATAAACTAGTTGGTTTTATTTGCAGTGATAATGTAGTTGGTTTTATTAGCAGTGATAAACTAGTTGGTTTTATTTGCAGTGATAATGTAATCGGTTTTATTTGTAGCGATAAACCAATTGGTTTTATTTGCAGTGATAATGTAGTTGGTTTTATCTGCAGCGATAATGTAGTTGGTTTTATTTGCAGTGATAATGTAGTTGGTTTTGTTTCCAGTTGATCACATAGTTGGTTTTATTTGCAGTGATAAACCAGCTGGAGTTATTTGCAGTGATAATGTAGTTGCTTTTATTTGCTGTGATAATGTAGGTGGTTTTATTTGCAGTGATAATGTAGTTGTTATTGTTGTCGTTTGCGATGATAAAGTGGTTGTTGTTGTCATTTGTAGTGATAAAGCAGTTGTTGTTTTTATTAGCAGTGATAAACTAGTTGTTATTGTTTGCCATGTTAAACTACTTGTTTTGTTAGCAGAGATAAATTAGTTGTTGTCATTAGCAGTGATAAGATAGTTGTTGTTTGCAGTGGTGAACTAATTGTTGTTAGCAGTTATAAACACATTTTTTGTTAGCAGTGATAAATAAGTTGTTTTTGTTAGCAGTGATACACTAGTTGTTATTCTTGTTAGCAGTGATAAACTAGTTGTTCTTGTTTGCAGTGATAAACCAGTAGTTCTTGTTTGCAGTGATAAACCAGTAGTTTTTGTTTGCAGTGATAAACCAGTAGTTTTTGTTTGCAGTGATAAACCAGTAGTTTTGTTTGCAGTGATAAACCAGTAGTTTTTGTTTGCAGTGATAAACCAGTAGTTTTTGTTTGCAGTGATAAACCAGTAGTTCTTGTTTGCAGTGATGAACTAGTAGTTCTTGTTTGCAGTGATAAACCAGTAGTTCTTGTTTGCAGTGATAAACCAGTTGTTTTTGTTTGCAGTGATAAACCAGTAGTTCTTGTTTGCAGTGATGAACCAGTAGTTCTTGTTTGCAGTGATAAACCAGTAGTTCTTGTTTGCAGTGATAAACCAGTAGTTTTTGTTTGCAGTGATAAACCAGTAGTTTTTGTTTGCAGTGATAAACCAGTAGTTTTAGTTTGCAGTGATAAACCAGTAGTTTTTGTTTGCAGTGGTAAACCAGTAGTTTTGTTTGCAGTGATGAACTAGTAGTTCTTGTTTGCAGTGATAAACCAGTAGTTCTTGTTTGCAGTGATGAACTAGTAGTTCTTGTTTGCAGTGATAAACCAGTAGTTCTTGTTTGCAGTGATAAACCAGTAGTTTTTGTTTGCAGTGATAAACCAGTTGTTTTTGTTTGCAGTGATAAACCAGTAGTTCTTGTTTGCAGTGATGAACCAGTAGTTCTTGTTTGCAGTGATAAACCAGTAGTTCTTGTTTGCAGTGATAAACTAGTAGTTCTTGTTTGCAGTGATAAACCAGTAGTTCTTGTTTGCAGTGATAAACCAGTAGTTCTTGTTTGCAGTGATGAACTAGTAGTTCTTGTTTGCAGTGATAAACCAGTAGTTCTTGTTTGCAGTGATAAACCAGTAGTTCTTGTTTGCAGTGATGAAATAGTAGTTCTTGTTTGCAGTGATAAACCAGTAGTTCTTGTTTGCAGTGATGAACTAGTAGTTCTTGTTTGCAGTGATAAACCAGTAGTTCTTGTTTGCAGTGATGAACTAGTAGTTCTTGTTTGCAGTGATAAACCAGTAGTTCTTGTTTGCAGTGATGAACTAGTAGTTCTTGTTTGCAGTGATAAACCAGTAGTTCTTGTTTGCAGTGATAAACTCATTATTGTTGTCGTTTGCAGTGATAAACTGTGGAGACCCTGGTGTTCCAGCCAATGGCCTCCGGTATGGTGAGGATTTCCTGATTGGTCAGAATGTTTCCTTCCAGTGCCAACCAGGTTTCAGCATGGAGGAAGAGGAATACGCAGTCCGCACCTGCACTAACAATGGCACTTGGAGTGGCCAAATGCCCAGCTGCACAGGTAGGTGGAGGTTTTCTGTACTCCAGCACGCTCTATACGCCTTGTCGTCATTCTCGATTAACGTCGTAGGGCTGTCTAGTAGCTAGCTAGCTTACTGTAGCTGTTTGTAGCACTCCGTGATAGCTGTAATTTCAGTGTCACTTTACCTTACAGCTGTAACGTGTGCAGCGCCCCCAGCCATAAGTAACGGGGTGCTGGAGGGCTCTGACTTTGAGTGGGGTACTGCTGTTAGCTACAGCTGCTCCCCCGGCTACGAGCTGTCCTTCCCAGCTGTACTCACCTGTGTGGCCAACGGCACATGGAGCGGCGTACTGCCACAGTGCTTACGTAAGATCGCTGATCAACCCCCCCCACACACACATACACACATAGAAAGAGCCATTGCAGGATGCACCTGATTGGTTCTTTTTCCACCTATAGCAAAGTTCTGCGGTGACCCAGGAGTTCCCTCACATGGTTTCAGAGAGGGGCGGAGCTTCATCTACCAATCAGAAGTGGTGTTTAGCTGCAGTGCCCCCTATCTGCCAGTCGGGTCAACGACTCGCCTATGTCAAGTTGATGGAACCTGGAGCGGAACACAGCCCCGCTGCATAGGTAACACAGTGCATAGGTAACACACACACACACACACACACACACACAAACTTCAACACAGCAACACTAGTGGCGGCTGGTAAGTGGGGCTGTGTCGTATTCACTCATTTTCAAATAGGAATTGCTAACCCTAACCCTAACCCATATTCAATCATTTCAAATAGGAATTGCTAACCCTAACCCTAACCCATATTCACTCATTTTCAAATAGGAATTGCTAACCCTAACCCTAACCCATATTCAATCATTTCAAATAGGAATTGCTAACCCTAACCCTAACCCATATTCACTCATTTTCAAATAGGAATTGCTAACCCTAACCCTAACCCATATTCAATCATTTCAAATAGGAATTGCTAACCCTAACCCTAACCCATATTCAGTCATTTCAAATAGGAATTGCTAACCCTAACCCTAACCCATATTCAGTCATTTCAAATAGGAATTGCTAACCCTAACCCTAACCCATATTCAATCATTTCAAGTAGGAATTGCTAACCCTAACCCTAACCCATATTCAGTCATTTTCAAGTGCCATCCCAATACAATTTAACACAGATTGCAGGACAACAGTGTTCTGTGAAATAGTCATTATTTAATGCCAATATTACAAAGTTGAGGCGTTCTTACACAAAAACATCTAGAGTGCCAGATTAATTGCTGGATGATGTCATGTGATATGGTGAACTATATACAAAGCAGTGTTAATTTTGTCAATTAATATTTTGACTCAAAGTATTCGTTGATGACCTTTTTTTTCATGACTAAATTGTTACGACAACGTAAATGACAGAAATGTTGGCGAAAGTAAATATAAATTTAATATAAATAATGATTAAATCGATAACATTAGGAAAACTTATCGTTACATGTCATAGTGCCTGCTCTGGCTTTGAAAGCAGTGACACTCACCTCAGAGCGGTGATAACTTCATCATTCAGTTTAGCCAGACTGCATCAGCTAGTTGACCGTCAGGGTTAGACGGTTACCATCAGCCACTTCCCTTTTGTTGCGTAGGGCTCCACATGTAGCCTACTGTTCAACTGGTTGCATGTTTAGAAGTGTGCATATAAACCAGGGCCATTTATGTTTATTCCCCTTAGGAGTCAGGACTAAAACATTGACGAACATTTGACTAAAACGAAAACTGACTACCACTGACTAAATCTTGACTAAAACGAAACCAAGTTAAATTACGAAGATTTGACTTTAACGCGACTACAATTTTCTGTAAGGACAAAGACGAATACGAAATTATGCATTTTTAATTTCGTATTTGTTTTCATCCTTACTGAAAATTGTAGTTGCGTTAAAGTGAAATCTTAGTAATTTAATTTCCCAAAATGAACACTGATACAAAGAAAAGTGGGTTCAGGGAGACAATCCTTTGTCACACACAGACATTAGCACATTAACACACACGAACACACACACGCCAACACAGTAACACACAGACACACACTAACACACACACAAACATAGGCACAGTAACACACAGACACACACACTAATACACACAAACATCAGCACAGTAACACACAGCCGCACACACTAACACACACACACATACACACACACACACACACACACACACACACACACACACACACACACATAAACATGGTAACACACCAACACAAAGCGACGTTTTTTTGCTGGTGTTTGTTCGTTTACATAACTGCAGCCGGTACCTTCGGTACTGTAGAAAACGAGTACCGTCACGTTTTTAGAATTTTGGCATCGACTTGGTACCGAAGTATCGGTTCTCGTGACATCCCTAACACTAACACACACATGGACACGCACACACATTAACACAATAACACACACTAACACCAACACAATAACACACAGACACACACACATACACACAGCAACAGAATCAATGCACAAACATTGCGTAGCATGATACTTCCTGAAACACCACCTCTCCTGAAGATGTTAGATAACACCTTCTCTCCTGAAGATGGTTAGGATAACACCTCTCCTGAAGATGGTTAGAGTAACACCTTCTCTCCTGAAGATGGTTGGAGTAACACCTCTCCTGAAGATGGTTAGAGTAACACCTCTCCTGAAGATGGTTAGATAACACCTTCTCTCCTGAAGATGGTTAGAGTAACACCTCTCCTGAAGATGGTTAGAGTAACACCTCTCCTGAAGATGGTTAGAGTAACACCTCTCCTGAAGATGGTTAGAGTAACACCTCTCCTGAAGATGGTCAGGATAACACTTCCTCTCCTGAACATGACTCCTACTCCACTGTTTCAGAACCAACCCGTACTTCATGTGAGAATCCGGGAACGCCTCGCCATGGCAACCTGAACAGAACTTTTGGTTTCAAGGTACAGTGTGAGTGTGTTTATGTCCTTCCGGTTGAGTGTGTGTGTGTGTGTGTGTGTGTGTGTGTGTGTGTGTGTGTGTGTGTGCGCGAGTGTGTGTGTGCGCGAGTGTGAGCGTGTGTGTATGTGTATGAGTATGTGTGTGAATGTGTGTGTGTGTGTGTGTGTGTGTGTGTGGGAAGTAGAAAAGTACAGTTATGTCTTTCCTCTCATAGGTTGGCAGTGTGTGTGTGTGTGTGTGTGCGTGGGCGTGGGCGTGGGCGTACGCCTGCGCCTGTGTCTGCGCCTGCGTCTGTGTGTGTGTGTGTGTGTGTGTGTGTGTGTGTGTGCGTGTGGACCCCATAGTACAGTGATGTCTTTCCTCTCATAGGTTGGCAGTCTGGTGACCTTACAGTGCCAGGCAGGTCACCTGATCCAAGGCTCCACCTCTAGACTTTGCCAGCCAGACCTAACCTGGAGCGGAATCCAGCCTGAGTGCATTCGTAAGTGCCTTAACATTTAACCCTTAACCCTAACGAAGGCTTAACCTAACCTGGAGCAGATTCAAACCAGGCTGCATCCGTAAGTAGTGTTATATATTTGATATCATTGTTGGGTTATGTATTTGCTTTTAGTGTTATATATTTGATATTAGTGTTAGGGTTATACAGTATTATGTATTTGATATTAGGGTTATATTATGTACTTGATGTTTCTCAGCCAGTTCTAATATTAAACCTGATTATTTCTCCTCAATTTGTTCTAATCATAGAGATAAAATACTAGAGGCAATATGTGCTGCAAAAGTGCGGCCATCTTGCCTGCGTATAGTTGTAAACTGGTTATAATGGGAATCAGTGGGAAAAGGCAGGTTCTTGGTATATTTAAATATAAATAAACATCAAATAATATTTGTTGATTATTGTAGCACATATAGGACCCCAGTAGCTTTCATATGAATAAAATTTTACTTTGTTATTGGTATATATTTTATTTTAACAACTCCCAAAACAACCAACTATGATTTATGCAGTGTAAATATGAATAATATCATTGGGGAAGACAGTGGTATCTAACAACCAGGATATACAATTTTATGAGAGGTAATAAACTAACAAAAATATCCCTAACAAAAGTATAAATATATTACATTGATCTATTATGTTAATGAGAATCACACATAATTTATAGCTATATTTCATATATAGCCTGTTTGAAAAATGATAAATAACTATATATATTACAAAACATAAACATATATTTACAAACATTTACAGTTTTAAACTCCAATGTTGCATGACAAAGTGAGCCTGAGTATCAAGTGTGGGTTGCGAGGAAGAACAGTTGGCAAAAACAAAATAAATAAAGAACAGAAGGAACATTGCTTTATTTTCTCAGTGTGAGAAACTGAACAAGCTACAGTCGGCATAAACAAAACAAATAAAGAACAGAAGGAACATTGCTTTATTTTCTCAGTGTGAGAAACAGAACAAGCTACAGTCGGCAAAAACAAAAAAAATAAAGAACAGAAGGAACATTGCTTTATTTTCTCAGTGTGAGAAACAGAGCAAGCTACAGTTGGCAAAAACAAAATAAATAAAGAACAGAATGAACATTGCTTTATTTTCTCAGTGTGAGAAACAGAACAAGCTACAGTTGGCAAAAACAAAATAAATAAAGAACAGAAGGAACATTGCTTTATTTTTTTACATGTAGCCAGTGTATGTACACTACATGGCAAAACGTATGTGGAAACCTGACCATCACACCTACATGAGCTTGTTGGATATCCCATTCCAAAACCATGGGCATTAATATTAATATGTTGGCCTCCCTTTTGCGGCTATAACAGCCTCCACTCTTCTGGGAAGGCTTTCCACAAGATTTTGGAGTGTATCTGTGGGAATTTGTGCCCATTCAGCCAAAAGAGCATTTGTGAGGTCAGGCACTGATGTTGGATGAGAAGGCCTGGCTCGCAATTGACGTTCCAATTCATCCCAAAGGTGTTCAATGGGGTTAAGGTCAGGGCTCTGTGCAGGCCACTGGAGTTCCTCCACACAGTTCCAATTCATCCCAAAGGTGTTCAATGGGGTTAAGGTCAGGGCTCTGTGCAGGCCACTTGAGTTCCTCCACTCACAACTCTTCAAACCATGTCTTTATGGACCTTGCTTTGTGCACAGGAGCACAGTCATGTTGGAACAGGAAAGGGCCAGGAAAGGGTTGCCACAAAGTTGGAAGCATATAATTGTCTGAAATGTCTTTGTATGCTGTTGCGTTACCATTACCCTTCACGGGAACTAATGGGCTTGGCCCAAACCCTGAAAAACAGCCCCAGTCCATTATCCCTCTTCCACCAAACTTTACAGTAGGCACTATGCATTCCGGTAGGCAGCGTTCTCCTGGCATCCGCCAAACCCAGATTTGTCCATCAGACTGCCAGATAGTGAAGTGTGATTCATCACTCCAGAGAGCGCGTTTCCACTGCTCCAGAGTCCAGCGGCGGTGAGCTTTACACCACTCCAGCCGACACTTGGCATTGCGCGTAGTGATCTAAGGTTTGTGTGCAGCTGCTCGACCATGGAAACCCATTTCATGAAGCTCCCGACGCACAGTGCTTGTGCTGATGTTGCTTCCACAGGCAGTTTGGAGCTCTGTAGTGAGTGAAGCAACAGAGGATAGGTTGGAACTCTGTAGTGAGTGAAGCAACAGAGGATAGGTTGGAACTCTGTAGTGAGTGAAGCAACAGAGGATAGGTTGGAACTCTGTAGTGAGTGAAGCAACAGAGGATAGGTTGGAACTCTGTAGTGAGTGATACAACAGAGGATAGGTTGGAACTCTGTAGTGAGTGATACAACAGAGGATAGGTTGGAACTCTGTAGTGAGTGATACAACAGAGGATAGGTTGGAGCTCTGTAGTGAGTGATACAACAGAGGATAGGTTGGAGCTCTGCAGTGAGTGAAGCAACAGAGGATAGGTTGGAACTCTGTAGTGAGTGATACAACAGAGGATAGGTTGGAGCTCTGTAGTGAGTGAAGCAACAGAGGATAGGTTGGAACTCTGTAGTGAGTGATACAACAGAGGATAGGTTGGAACTCTGTAGTGAGTGATGCAACAGAGGATAGGCGATTTTTACGTGCTACAGGCTTCAGCACTCGGCGGCCCCGCTCTGTGAGTGTGAGTGGTCTACCACTTCGTGGCTAAGCTGTTGTTGCTCCTAGACGCTTCCACTTCACAATAATAGCACTTACAGTTGACCGGGGCAGATCTAGCAGGGCAGAAATTTCACAAACTGACTTTTGGCAAAGGTTTAAAGTCACTGAGCTCTTCAGTACGACCCATTCTACTGCCAATGTTTGTCTATGGAGATTGCATGGCTATGTGCTTGATTTTA
Source organism: Galaxias olidus (assembly GCA_026901105.3). Taxonomy (NCBI): domain Eukaryota; kingdom Metazoa; phylum Chordata; class Actinopteri; order Galaxiiformes; family Galaxiidae; genus Galaxias; species Galaxias olidus. Next base: position 15,335 of record JAPMUY010001265.1, read on the forward strand.
TGCACCTATTAGCCATGGGTGCGGCTGAAACACATGAACTCAATGATTTGGAGGGGTGTCCACATACTTTTGGCCATAAGGTGTAGATAGATTGACATTCTTGAGTAGCACAGCAGACTGCAACAGCATTGTGCGTACTAACGACTATATTCATGCTGGTTGTAATTAGGGATGTTCCTAGCAACTAATTTCCCTGACGTTTAAACGGAAGTTTAAATTTAGAGTAGTCGACTAGTCTAAAATTGGAAAAACAGTCATAAAAGTCCCCAGAATTCTTTGGGATATTCACCAAAAAACGCTAAACCATGAATAACATTTAATTAAATATATAAAATATCTTTAATGCCAACGAACAGCAATACATAAACCAACAAAAATCTTTTTTTTTTTTCGCTGCTGTTAACCCCTCCATAATTCTTCAATTTACGCTCCCATCTGTAGCATATTTTGAACACTCAATCTAACCTAGCTCGAGGGAGTGGACGAAAAGAAAAGGTGACAAGCTGAAAGACAGCGCAACGTTGTTTTGATACTGTGTCGAAAACAACCCTACACTGAAGACATTGTTTAGGTGGAAAATAATATCTGATGTTTGAAATGTGACTAAATTTTTAAATAGATCAGCAGCATATTCCAATCCGTGGCAGTCAACATTGAGTGAGTAGAGTTAGGCTAGCGTAATCATAGCGTCTGTGGGTTGGGGCGGTAAACGATGTTATGATGTGTGTGCAGTTTGGCTAGAACTAGCAGCCTTCTCTATTTTCAGGTTAACGTCCACATGCTGAATGTGGTTAAGCATTGCTCCGATCTAGTGACAATACGTGCCAGTTAATTCTGACACAGCCCACAATACAACCTTATTCCCTCATTCCAATTATGTAGACGATCAGAGCACTGCCAAACTACGCTGGTTTTACGTGCCGTCATTATTTGTCCCACTTTCCTCCTTGCTGGTTTAACTTGCACTTGTACAGTTCATTGTGTTTAGTTTTTTCCCTCGTTTTTTGTCCAGCACCGTTAACGTTATTAACCAATGTTCGTTTTTGAAATAGCAACATTTGACTAGGAAGACTCGTTTCAGTGCAAGTTATATCAATATGTAATTTAAATGAGTACATACATTTAATAATAAGTTTAACCGGCTAGTATTTCTGGTGCCGACTAGCAATGGCAGCAACGTTTAACCGACTAGTCGCGCACATCCCTAATTGTAATATGTAAATATGATGATGTTCAGAAAAGTTAATTGCCGTAAAGTGATGTTTACATAATATGTACTTTAAGCTATTAATAATGACAAGAATGTTACGTTAATTACTCAGTTTTCTTAAGAACAGTAACATTGAATGGTTGATGTTGACTTGTAATGTAAATAGGAAGCCTGTCAGTTGGTAGGGGGGACAGGTCAAAAATTTTGCAGTGTGTTTTATTTATTTATTTATTTTTTTTATATATTATTGCCCTTGTCCAGTAGTTTTGTTTTCTGCAGTCGGAATGTGTCTACTGCTCTCCTAGCCTGAGATATCAGGAAAAAACAGCCCTAATTTAGAGACTTTTTTCACCACAGCGTCCTATACTTTAGAGCAGAGCATTTCGGTCAGGAGAACCATGGAACGTCCATAGAACGCCATTGTTCTGCGTCACTGAAATATGAATTTTCAATGACGCTACCTGCCAGCAGCGCTAATTTTGAGTGCTTTCCAATGGAAGGAGAAAAGCGACTTCTCCGTTCAGTAATATCATGACAAGGGCTTTTGCCCGAACGGTCTAGACACAGTCAGGACGTCTCAGTTAAACGTATCGATATAGCTAGCTAACGTAGGCCTAAACCAAAGGCTAGAGCTATTTTTTTTTGTTTATAAACTCACAGGCCCTCCCTTGCAAACGTCGATATTTCGTTTTCACACACAGCACGGCAACAGGCGATTACACTTGACACGATCCACGTCCTATGAAGGACGGGTTCAAGTCTTGTTAGATATTAACGTAACGTGTCTGCAAGTTTTATAATGCGTGTTTACAGTATTTAAGTGTTAGAGACATAACGATGGTGGATCTAGCTAACCTCAGCTCAGGCTAAAAGTCAAGGAGCCTAGTCTAGTAGTCATCGTTACTACTATCCTGACACGATAGGGCATTGAGGTTTACATTTTGCATAATATCCCAGCAAGC
>JAPMUY010001266.1:0-17567 GCA_026901105.3 Galaxias olidus
CACACCGGAACCTACCCTGTGACACAGCCACACCAGGACCTACCCTGTGACACAGCCACACCGGAACCTACCCTGTGACACAGCCTGGAACCTACCCTGTGACACAGCCACTCCAGAACCTACCCTGTGACACAGCCACTCCAGAACTACCCTGCTTGTACAGCCACACCAGAACCTACCCTTGCAGACACAGCCACTCCCGGCCCCCCCTGTGACACAGCCCCCCCCCCCCGGAACCTACCCTCCTGTGACACAGCCACACCGGAACCTACCCTGTGACACAGCCAGCACCCGGAACCACCTGTGACACAGCCACACCGGAACCTACCCTGTGACAAGTACACAGCCACACCCAGAACCTACCCTGTGACACAGCCACACCGGAACCTACCCTGTGACACAGAACCTACCCCAGACACAGCCACACCAGAACCTACCCTGTGACACACAGCCACTCCGGAACCTACCCTGTGACACAGCCACTCCGGAACCTACCCTGTGACACAGCCACACCAGAACCTACCCTGTGACACAGCCACTCCAGCCACACCAGAACCTACCCTGTGACAAAGCCACACCAGAACCTACCCTGTGACACATCCACACCAGAACATACCCTGAGACACAGACACACCAGAACCTACCCTGTGACACAGCCACACCAGAACCTACCCTGTGACACAGCCACACCAGAACCTACCCTGTGACACAGCCACACCAGAACCTACCCTGTGACACAGCCACACCCGAACCTACCCTGTGACACAGCCACACCGGAACCTACCCTGTGACACAGCCACACCGGAACCTACCCTGTGACACAGCCACACCGGGAACCTTCCCTGTGACACAGCCACACCGGAACTGCCTACCCTGTGACCTGTGACACAGCCACACCGGAACCTACCCCTGTGACACAGCCACACCGGAACCTACCCTGTGACACACAGCCACTCCAGAACCTACCCTGCAGGACACAGCCACACCAGAACCTACCCTGTGACACAGCCACACCAGAACCTACCCTGTGACACAGCCACACCGGAACTTACCCTGTGACACAGCCACACCGGAACCACCCTGTGACCTGTGACACAGCCACACGGAACCTACCCCTGTGACACAGCCACACCGGAACCTACCCTGTGACACAGCCACACCGGAACCCACCCTGTGACACAGCCACACACGGAACCTACCCTGTGACCTGTGACACAGCCACACCGGAACCTACCCTGTGACACAGCCACACCGGAACCTACCCTGTGACACAGCCAAACCGGAACCTACCCTGTGACACAGCCACACCGGAACCTACCCTGTGACACAGCCACTCCAGAACCTACCCTGTGGACACAGCCACTCCAGAACCTACCCTGTGACACAGCCACACCAGAACCTACCCTGTGACACAGCCACACCAGAACCTACCCTGTGACACAGCCACACCGGAACCTACCCTGTGACACAGCCACACCGGAACCAACCCTGTGACACAGCCACACCGGAACCTACCCTGTGACACAGCCACACCGGAACAGCCACACCGGAACCTACCCTGTGACACAGCCACACCGGAACCTACCCTGTGACACAGCCACACCGGAACCTACCCTGTGACACAGCCACTCCGGAACCTACCCTGTGACACAGCCACTCCGGAACCTACCCTGTGACACAGCGACACCAGAACCTACCCTGTGACACAGCCACACCAGAACCTACCCTGTGACACAGCCACACCAGAATCTACCCTGTGACACAGCCACACCAGAACCTACCCTGTGACACAGCCACTCCAGAACCTACCCTGTGACAGCCACACAGAACCTACCCTGAGACACAGCCACACCAGAACCTACCCTGTGACACAGCCACACCAGAACCTACCCTGTGACACAGCCACACCAGAACCTACCCTGTGACACAGCCACTCCAGAACCTACCCTGTGACACAGCCACACCAGAACCTACCCTGAGACACAGCCACACCAGAACCTACCCTGTGACACAGCCACACCAGAACCTACCCTGTGACACAGCCACACCAGAACCTACCCTGTGACACAGCCACACCGGAACCTACCCTGTGACACAGCCACACCGGAACCTACCCTGTGACACAGCCACACCGGATTCTACCCTGTGACACAGCCACACCGGAACCTACCCTGTGACACAGCCACACCGGAACCTACCCTGTGACCTGTGACACAGCCACACCGGAACCTACCCTGTGACACAGCCACTCCAGAACCTACCCTGTGACACAGCCACACCGGAACCTACCCTGTGACACAGCCACACCAAAACCTACCCTGTGACACAGCCACACCGGAACCTACCCTGTGACACAGCCACACCGGAACCTACCCTGTGACCTGTGACACAGCCACACCGGAACCTACCCTGTGACACAGCCACACCGGAACCTACCCTGTGACACAGCCACACCGGAACCTACCCTGTGACACAGCCACACCGGAACCTACCCTGTGACACAGCCACTCCAGAACCTACCCTGTGACACAGCCACTCCAGAACCTACCCTGTGACACAGCCACACCAGAACCTACCCTGTGACACAGCCACTCCAGAACCTACCCTGTGACACAGCCACTCCAGAACCTACCCTGTGACACAGCCACACCAGAACCTACCCTGTGACACAGCCCTCCAGAACCTACCCTGTGACACAGCCACACCAGAACCTACCCTGTGACCTGTGACACAGCCACACCGGAACCTACCCTGTGACACAGCCACACCGGAACCTACCCTGTGACACAGCCACACCGGAACCTGCCCTGTGACCTGTGACACAGCCACACCAGAACCTACCCTGTGACACAGCGACACCAGAACCTACCCTGTGACACAGCCACACCAGAACCTACCCTGTGACACAGCCACACCAGAACCTACCCTGTGACACAGCCACACCCGAACCTACCCTGTGACACAGCCACTCCCGAACCTACCCTGTGACACAGCCACACCCAGAACCTACCCTGAGACACAGCCACACCAGAACCTACCCTGTGACACAGCCACACCAGAACCTACCCTGTGACACAGCCACACCAGAACCTACCCTGTGACACAGCCACTCCAGAACCTACCCTGTGACACAGCCACACCAGAACCTACCCTGAGACACAGCCACACCAGAACCTACCCTGTGACACAGCCACACCAGAACCTACCCTGTGACACAGCCACACCGGAACCTACCCTGTGACACAGCCACACCGGAACCTACCCTTTGACACAGGCACACCGGAACCTACCCTGTGACACAGCCACACCAGAACCTACCCTGTGACACAGAGCCACACCGGAACCTACCCTGTGACACAGCCACACCGGAACGTACCCTATAACCACTCCAGAACCTACCCTGTGACACAGCCACACCAGAACCTACCCTGTGACACAGCCACACCCAGAACCTACCCTGTGACACAGCCACACCGGAACCTACCCTGTGACACAGCCACACCAGAACCTACCCTGTGACACAGCCACACCAGAACCTACCCTGTGACACAGCCACACCGGAACCTACCCTGTGACAGAGCCACACAGAACCTACCCTGTGACACAGCCACACCAGAACCTACCCTTTGACACAGACACTCCTTATCCTCGCGTGTGCATGAGCCACACCAGAACCTACCCTGTGACACAGCCACTCCAGAACCTACCCTGTGACACAGCCACACCAGAACCTACCCTGAGACACAGCCACACCAGAACCTACCCTGTGACACAGCCACACCAGAACCTACCCTGTGACACAGCCACACCAGAACCTACCCTGTGACACAGCCACTCCAGAACCTACCCTGTGACACAGCCACACCAGAACCTACCCTGAGACACAGCCACACCAGAACCTACCCTGTGACACAGCCACACCAGAACCTACCCTGTGACACAGCCACACCAGAACCTACCCTGTGACACAGCCACACCGGGAACCTACCCCTGTGACACAGCCACACCGGGAACTCACCCTGTGACACAGCCACACCGGAACCTACCCTGTGACACAGCCACACCGGAACCTACCCTGTGACACAGCCACACCGGAACCTACCCTGTGACACAGCCACTCCAGAACCTACCCTGTGACACAGCCACACCAGAACCTACCCTGTGACACAGCCACACCAGAACCTACCCTGTGACACAGCCACTCCAGAACCTACCCTGTGACACAGCCACACCAGAACCTACCCTGTGACCTGTGACACAGCCACACCGGAACCTACCCTGTGACACAGCCACACCGGAACCTACCCTGTGACACAGCCACACCGGAACCTACCCTGTGACACAGCCACAACGGAACCTACCCTGTGACCTGTGACACAGCCACACCGGAACCTACCCTGTGACACAGCCACACCGGAACCTACCCTGTGACACAGCCACACCGGAACCTACCCTGTGACACAGCCACACCGGAACCTACCCTGTGACCTGTGACACAGCCACACGGAACCTACCCTGTGACACAGCCACCGGAACCTACCCTGTGACACAGCCACACCGGAACCTACCCTGTGACACAGCCACACCGGAACCTACCCTGTGACACAGCCACTCCAGAACCTACCCTGTGACACAGCCACTCCAGAACCTACCCTGTGACACAGCCACACCAGAACCTACCCTGTGACACAGCCACACCAGAACCTACCCTGTGACACAGCCACTCCAGAACCTACCCTGTGACACAGCCACTCCAGAACCTACCCTGTGACACAGCCACACCAGAACCTACCCTGTGACACAGCCACACCAGAACCTACCCTGTCCAGCCACTCCAGAACCTACCCTGTGACACAGCCACACCCAGAACCTACCCTGTGACCTGTGACACAGCCACACCGGAACCTACCCTGTGACACAGCCACACCGGAACCTACCCTGTGACACAGCCACACCGGAACCTGCCCTGTGACCTGTGACACAGCCACACCGGAACCTACCCTGTGACACAGCCACACCGGAACCTACCCTGTGACACAGCCACACCGGAACCTACCCTGTGACACAGCCACTCCAGAACCTACCCTGTGACACAGCCACTCCAGAACCTACCCTGTGACACAGCCACACCAGAACCTACCCTGTGACACAGCCACACCAGAACCTACCCTGTGACACAGCCACTCCAGAACCTACCCTGTGACACAGCCACTCCAGAACCTACCCTGTGACACAGCCACTCCAGAACCTACCCTGTGACACAGCCACACCAGAACCTACCCTGTGACACAGCCACACCAGAACCTACCCTGTGACACAGCCACTCCAGAACCTACCCTGAGACACAGCCACACCAGAACCTACCCTGTGACACAGCCACACCAGAACCTACCCTGTGACACAGCCACACCAGAACCTACCCTGTGACACAGCCACTCCAGAACCTACCCTGTGACACAGCCACACCAGAACCTACCCTGAGACACAGCCACACCAGAACCTACCCTGTGACACAGCCACACCAGAACCTACCCTGTGACACAGCCACACCGGAACCTACCCTGTGACACAGGCACACCGGAACCTACCCTGTGACACATGCACACCGGAACCTACCCTGTGACACAGCCACACCAGAACCTACCCTGTGACACAGAGCCACACCAGAACCTACCCTGTGACACAGCCACACCGGAACGTACCCTATAACCACTCCAGAACCTACCCTGTGACACAGCCACACCAGAACCTACCCTGTGACACAGCCACACCAGAACCTACCCTGTGACACAGCCACACCGGAACCTACCCTGTGACACAGCCCACACCAGAACCTACCCTGTGACACAGCCACACCAGAACCTACCCTGTGACACAGCCACACCGGAACCTACCCTGTGACAGAGCCACACCAGAACCTACCCTGTGACACAGCCACACCAGAACCTACCCTGTGACACAGCCACACCAGAACCTACCCTGTGACACAGCCACACCAGAACCTACCCTGTGACACAGCCACTCCAGAACCTACCCTGTGACACAGCCACACCAGAACCTACCTTGTGACACAGCCACTCCAGAACCTACCCTGTGACACAGCCACACCAGAACCTACCCTGTGACACAGCCACACCAGAACCTACCCTGTGACACAGCCACTCCAGAACCTACCCTGTGACACAGCCACACCAGAACCTACCCTGTGACACAGCCACACCAGAACCTACCCTGTGACACAGCCACACCAGAACCTACCCTGTGACACAGCCACACCAGAACCTACCCTGTGACACAGCCACACCAGAACCTACCCTGTGACACAGCCACTCCAGAACCTACCCTGTGGCACAGCCAAACCAGAACCTACCCTGTGACACAGCCACACCAGAACCTACCCTGTGACACAGCCACACCAGAACCTACCCTGTGACACAGCCACTCCAGAACCTACCCTGTGACACAGCCACACCAGAACCTACCCTGAGACACAGCCACACCAGAACCTACCCTGTGACACAGCACACCAGAACCTACCCTGTGACACAGCCACACCAGAACCTACCCTGTGACACAGCCACACCAGAACCTACCCTGAGACACAGCCACACCAGAACCTACCCTGTGACACAGCCACACCAGAACCTACCCTGTGACACAGCCACACCAGAACCTACCCTATAACCACTCCAGAACCTACCCTGTGACACAGCCACACCAGAACCTACCCTGTGACACCGCCACACAAGAACCTACCCTATAACCACACCAGAACCTACCCTGTGACACAGCCACTCCAGAACCTACCCTGTGACACAGCCACTCCAGAACCTACCCTATAACCATACCAGAACGTACCCTGTGACACAGCCACTCCAGAACCTACCCTATAACCACACCAGAACCTACCCTGTGACACAGCCACTCCAGAACCTACCCTATTACCACACCAGAACCTACCCTGTGACACAGCCACACCAGAACCTACCCTGTTTCACAGCCACACCAGAACCTTCCCTGTGACACAGCCACACCAGAACCTACCCTGTGACACAGCCACACCAGAACCTACCCTGTGACACAGCCACACCAGAACCTACCCTGTGACACAGCCACTCCAGAACCTACCCTGTGACGCAGCCACTCCAGAACCTACCCTGTGACACAGCCACACCAGAACCTACCCTGTGACACAGCCACACCAGAACCTACCCTGTGACACAGCCACACCAGAACCTACCCTGTGACACAGCCACACCAGAACCTACCCTGTGACACAGCCACTTCAGAACCTACCCTATAACCACACCAGAACCTACCGTGTGACACAGCCACTCCAGAACCTACCCTATAACCACACCAGAACTTACCCTGTGACACAGCCACTCCAGAACCTACCCTGTGAAACAGCCACTCCAGAACCTACCCTATAACCACACCAGAACCTACCCTGTGACACAGCTACTCCAGAACCTACCCTATAACCACACCAGAACCTACCCTGTGACACAGCCACTCCAGAACCTACCCTATAACAACACCAGAACCTACCCTGTGACACAGCCACTCCAGAACCTACCCTGTGACACAGCCACTCCAGAACCTACCCTGTGACACAGCCACATCAGAACCTACCCTGTGACACCGCCACACCAGAACCTACCCACAATACTCAGTCTTGAGCAACCAGCATTTAAAGCATTCCATGAAATTAAGGCTTTAATTTTTAATGTTTATGAAATTAAGGCTTTAGTTTTTAATGTGTGTGGGGGTTTTGTTCTTCCCACATTTTTCTTAAAGGGCCCCTTAAGTAAGAATTTTACTATTTCTTTGTCTTGCATGGTTTCATAATTTACAGGGATTATACTAACAACATGAGAAAGTTGGGTCTGTTCGTCGTGCATTTTCTCTATTTTACCTCTAACATCACATCTACCCTATTTTACAAGCTGTTCTGAATTTCACTTGTTTGTGACGTAGAAAATCCAAGTCAATCAAATTGGCCAATTACGAACTCAGCTACTCCTGCCGCAAATATGACAACAGCGAAATGTTACTATCCCTGGCCAATAACATAACTCAGCTGATGAATGTTAATGAGCAATGGGCGTAAACTCGTGTTCATCACTGAAAACGGCATGTGAGTTGGAAGGGAAGAAAGAGGCACCTTAGAATAATGATTTAAAAATATTATATAGTTTTTCTTTGTTCAAATACTTTTTAATGTGCTTCATAGACACTAAGGAAGCACACACAAGTTTATGAATGTCTACATTATGGGCCTTTAACTTTTTAATAATGAGTTTATTACCTTACAACTGTTCATCTTTCATTTTGTTTTAGTTTTTTACATTTTGTGTTACTGGGTGTCTTACATTAAAGCATACTGTGTAAAGATTTCTCTAATGGCGTAAAATGTATATACGCTAAATTATGTATTGCAAAAATAAGTGTAATACTCACTAATTTACAGAGCATTGCCCGAGCAGGCTCCTGCTTATGTGGCCGACCTATTTCATCCACACTCATCAGCTCGCTCTCTTAGGTCAAACAAGCTACTTTTAATGTCTGTCCCTCGCACACTCCTAAAGACTCGTGGTGATCGAGCTTTTGGGGGTGTAGCACCTAATCTGTGGAATACTCTGCCCACAATTCTAAGGTCTGTTGTTTCTGTGGATTTTTTTAAAAGCTAAAGACATATCTGTTTAGACAGGCATTTGTGGATTCTTTTAAAAGCCAGCTAAAGACATATCTGTTTAGACGGGCATTTGTGGATTCTTTTAAAAGCCAGCTAAAGACATATCTGTTTAGACGGGCATTTGTGGATTCTTTTAAAAGCCAGCTAAAGACATATCTGTTTAGACGGGCATTTGTGGATTCTTTTAAAAGCCAGCTAAAGACATATCTGTTTAGACAGGCATTTGGGTCATTTTTATGCACTAGGTCTGCATTGTATGTATTATTGTCTATCGGTTATTGTTTATTTTGAGTGATTTGTGTTTTTAGTTGCGTGTATTTACATTTTTTTTTATGTACTGTGGTTTTAGTTTTGCTCGTGTAAAGCACTTTGTGACTTTTGTCTGTGAAAAGCACTATACAAATAAACTTTACTTACTTATTTACTTAACACACATTTACAAGTAAAATGTTTTAAATACACATTTACAAGTAAAAACCTTAAAATGTATTGTCAGTAGTATTAAAAAGGTCTTAAATTGTCTTGGATTTAACTTGTATATTATACCTGTAGCCTTAGTGGACAATAACAGCCATATTTATTTTAAACGACTTCATTTTGCCAACATGTCCCCTAGTGGATAAACAGATGAATAGGTTTCACCATTTTAATGTGAGAATACTTGCAGGGATAAAATAAATTAGTCTGTACAGAAAGGATAATGCTCTGACTGGTCTTTGGTTGTATGAAATGGTGGATCGTGGCTTCACCTGTGTTTCCATGGTGACCCGGTGTGTTTCCATGGTGACTGTGTGTGTGTGTTCATTCGCTTGGCAACTTTATTTTCTCAATAAACAGGAAGTGGTGTTGGTACAGAGTCTGCTATGAGTCAGCTTGCTGCTTAGACAGACAGCCGGCATATTAAACAGTCAGTTAGACAGCCTGCTGGTTAAACAGTCAGTCAGCTTGCTTGTTAAACAGACAGACAGCCTCCATGTTAAACAGTCAATCAGACAGCCTGCTGGTTAAACAGTCAGTGATTCTGACAGACAGACAGACAGCCTGTGGGTTAAACAGTCAGTCAGACAGCCTGCTGGTTAAACAGTCAGTCAGACAGACAGACAGCCTGCAAGTTAAATAGTCAGTCAGTCAGACAGCCTGCTGGTTAAACAGTCAGTCAGTCAGCCTACATGTTGAAGAGTCGGTTAGCCTGCATGTTAAACAGTCAGTCAACCTGCTGGTTAAACAGTCAGTCAGCCTGCTGGTTAAACAGTCAGTCAGACAGCCTGCTGGTTTAACAGTCAGTCAGACATGGTGCTGGTTAAACAGTCAGTCAGCCTCCTGGTTAAACAGACAGTCAGTCAGCCTGCTGGTTAAACAGTCAGTCAGTCAGTCAGCTTGCATGTTAAACAGTCAGTCAGCCTGCTAGTTAAACATTCAGTCAGTGAGCCTGCTGGTTAAACAGTCGGACAGTCAGATAGGGAGACAAGATGGAGATCACATCATTCTTGTGAGAAATGTCTTTTACAGGAAGTGGAGAGCGGTTTCTCTTAGAATCTGGTTTGACAGTCAGACAGTCAGTCAGACAGACACAGGATGGAGAGGACATTGCTCTGTATCTTACTCTGTGAGTACACTTGGGGGTTTGTGACTACTTTTCAGATCACAATTCAGAATACTTTCCACTTGCGGGGAACCTTTTGACTTTTGTTTCTTTAAAGAGACATCAATAAAGACATGGAAAGATTATTACAACACCTCTTTCTCCTTCGTAGTGTGGAGCACATTTGTTTATTCAACACCATTTACAGGTACAGTAATGATTATTGTGCTTATTGCAATGTTATTCAATAGGTAGAGGTGCCAGTGGTTGTACTGAATGATGTCAGTGTGTGTGTGTGTGTGTGTGTGTGTGTGAGAGTGTCTCTGTGTGTGTGTGTGTGTGTGTGTCTCTGTGTGTGTGTGTGTGTGTGTGTGTGTGTGTGTCTGTGTCTGTCTGTGTCTGTGTGTGTATGCGCATACCATTTTCCCAGCCTCTCTGAGCGTCAGTCCAGACAGATCACAGTTCTTTAAGTATGAGACTATGTCTATGAACTGTGAGGAGGAGGAGGATGATAACTCTACTAGATTGAAGGTGAAGAGGAATACAACAGGAGAAAGCGGAGGAGCGACATGTTTAATTGACTGGGGACCTTCACAAGGGGCCCTTTGTACGATCTATATGGTTTACTTTTTGGACACGGGAGTGTACTGGTGTGAGTCTGACTCAGGAGAACGCAGCGACGCCATCAACATCACAGTGACTGGTAATGGTGCTAATTGTGAGGAGATCGTTTACATTTAGTAATTCTAAGTTATAAGGAATTTTTCACAGGTCCTAATAAATTATGATGGATTTCCCTGTGTGATGCGTATCCTACCCTACTCTTGCTAAAGAACAAATGAGCTTCAATAAACATTATTTTGTTCAGAAGGTGCTGTGATCCTGGAGAGTCCTGTCCTTCCTGTGACAGAGGGAGAGGCTGTGACTCTGCGCTGTCGATACAAGACATCTCCCTCTAACCTCACCACTGACTTCTACAAAGATGGCTCCCTCATCAGGACTGAGTCTACAGGAGAGATGACCATCCCTGCAGTGTCCAAGTCTGATGAAGGCCTTTACAAGTGTAACAACTCTAAGCTGGGAGAATCTCCAGAGAGCTGGCTGGCAGTGAGAGGTGAGGAGGTCATCATTGCTTACAGAACAGTTCAATTTTTTTTATATTTAATAACTTTGACCTGAGAGATTTTTCAGAAAACTGACTGGCATTAAGAGGTCAGAGCACCACTCTCACATTTTCTGTGTTCTGGTTTATCTGTGGTTTTATGATAACTGTGTTTGTTTATTCTCCTCATGACCAGGTGTGTCTCCATCTCCAGCTCCCATCATGTCTCTGTCCAGACTGATCTGTCATCTAGTGGTGGCGTCTCCATACCTGCTGTGTACCATCATACTGGGGGTCAAATACCACCTTACGAGTCAAGGTGAGAATCAACACGTTTTGATTCTCTTTGGACATGGCAAACAAACAGACACACCCACACACAAATTCAGACTCACACATGTACACACAGTGATGTTGTAGACTCTTATGTGTCTGTGACTAAATGTCTATTGTTAATGTTGTAGACTCTTATGTGTGTGACTAAATGTCTGTTGTTCATGTTGTAGACTCTTATGCGTCTGACTAAATGTCTGTTGTTCATGTTGTAGACTCTTATGTGTCTGACTAAATGTCTGTTGTTCATGTTGTAGACTCTTATGTGTCTGACTAAATGTCTGTTGTTCATGTTGTAGACTCTTATGCGTGTGACTAAATGTCTGTTGTTCATGTTGTAGACCCTTATGCGTGTGACTAAAGGTCTGTTGTTCAGGTTGTAGACTCTTATGTGTCTGACTAAATGTCTGTTGTTCATGTTGTAGACTCTTATGCGTCTGACTAAATGTCTGTTGTTCATGTTGTAACCTCTTATGTGTCTGACTAAATGTCTGTTGTTCAGGTTGTAGACTCTTATGCGTCTGACTAAATGTCTGTTGTTCATGTTGTAACCTCTTATGTGTCTGACTAATATCTAAATGTCTGTTAAGCATGTTGTAGACGCTTATGCGTCTGACTAATATCTAAATGTCTGTTGTTCATTTTGTAGACTCTTCTGCGTCTGTGACTAAATGTCTGTTGTTAATGTTGTAGACTCTTATGTGTCTGACTAAATGTCTGTTGTTCAGGTTGTAGACTCTTATGTGTCTGACTAAATGTCTGTTGTTCATGTTGTAGACTCTTATGTGTCTGTGACTAAATGTCTGTTGTTCAGGTTGTAGACTCTTATGCGTCTGACTAAATGTCTGTTGTTCAGGTTGTAGACTCTTATGTGTCTGTGACTAAATGTCTGTTGTTCATGTTGTAGACCCTTATGCGTGTGACAAATTGTCTGTTGTTCATGTTGTAGACTCTTATGCGTGTGACAAATTGTCTGTTGTTCATGTTGTAGACTCTTATGCGTGTGACAAATTGTCTGTTGTTCATGTTGTAGACTCTTATGTGTCTGACTAAATGTCTGTTGTTCATGTTGTAGACTCTTATGTGTCTGACTAAATGTCTGTTGTTCATGTTGTAGACTCTTGTGCGTCTGACTAATATCTAAATGTCTGTTGTTCATGTTGTAGACTCTTCTGTGTCTGTGACTAAATGTCTGTTGTTCATGTTGTAGACTCTTATGTGTCTGACTAAATGTCTGTTGTTCATGTTGTAGACTCTTATGTGTCTGTGACTAAATGTCTGTTGTTCATGTTGTAGACTCTTATGCGTCTGACTAAATGTCTGTTGTTCATGTTGTAGACTCTCATGTGTCTGTGACTAAATGTCTGTTGTTCAGGTTGTAGACTCTTATGCGTCTGACTAAATGTCTGTTATTCATGTTGTAGCTGCTGGAGCCGTGAGGAGGGCAGCTCCGATGATGTCTTAAAGGACGCAGACATTAAGGTTCACTACAAGACCAAAGAACGTGATCAGTTCTATCGACTGCTTTTTATGATTATGTTTTGGTGGTGTTCTCTTTTTGTTGACAGAGAGAGAGAGAGAGAGAGAGAGAGAGAGAGAGAGAGAGAGAGAGAGAGAGAGAGAGAGAGAGAGAGAGAGAGAGAGAGAGAGAGAGAGAAGATGGATCCCAGTGACCCTATCTTCTGGTAGATTCTGAATAACATTTCTTGCAGTGGCTGTTGCTGTGATTTTCATGCCAAGCAAATCAAGAAAAAAATTCAATGTTGGTCCTTTTCTGTCAGTGTTGTGGGAAATGTTGTTTACAGGAAGTGGAGGTGGGCGCAGTAACCACAGTATTCACAGTAGCTCTTAGCCCTCTGACAGGAAGTGATTCTGATTGGACAGGAATCTGCTGACAGGTAGTGACTCTTGTACACTTAGGGTCTTTTCAGGTTGTATGATCTGAGCATACAATAAATGATCTGTAAGCAAGCAATAAATGTAAGACTATAGATTTGAAAAGTAATATTTAACACATTCAGTAAAAATATTTATATACATATATATTTTAATCTTACACAGAAGAGTGACATGTTGGAATTGGAAGACGGGAAGAAAGGGAGATTTGTAAAAGGTCATAGGAAATACAAATTAAATCAAAATTTGTACAAATTGAATTAAAGTTTAATAAAATATTCATACAAATTTCATAAAAATGAAGTTGATTAAATTTAAATTAAGTTAATTACATTTAAATTAAATAAGGAAAACGATGTAAGACAGAGTTAAGGTAAGAAATAAACATAGAAGGGAGGGAGAGGTGGATAGAAAGAAAAAAGAAAGAGAAACAAAGTGATTTCCTGTCCACGGCGAGGGTCTGTAAGAGAAATGACATCTATAGGCCTATAGGTAA
Source organism: Galaxias olidus (assembly GCA_026901105.3). Classification (NCBI taxonomy): domain Eukaryota; kingdom Metazoa; phylum Chordata; class Actinopteri; order Galaxiiformes; family Galaxiidae; genus Galaxias; species Galaxias olidus. Next base: position 14,108 of record JAPMUY010001266.1, read on the forward strand.
CCATTGTATGTTAGAGGTATCAGTGAGGGTCTGTAAGAGAAATGACATCTATAGGCCTATAGGTAACCTTTGTATGTTAGAGGTATCAGTGAGGGTCTGTAAGAGAAATGACATCTATAGGCCTATAGGTAACCATTGTATGTTAGAGGTATCAGTGAGGGTCTGTGAGAGAAATGACATCTATAGGCCTATAGGTAACCATTGTATGTTAGAGGTATCAGTGAGGGTCTGTAAGAGAAATGACATCTATAGGCCGATAGGTAACCTTTGTATGTTAGAGGTATCAGTGAGGATCTGTAAGAGAAATGACATCTATAGGCCTATAGGTAACCATTGTATGTTAGAGGTATCAGTGAGGGTCTGTAAGAGAAACGACATCTATAGGCCTATAGGTAACCATTGTATGTTAGAGGTATCAGTGAGGGTCTGTAAGAGAAATGGCATCTATAGGCCTATAGGTAACCATTGTATGTTAGAGGTATCAGTGAAGGTCTGTAAGAGAAATGACATCTATATAGGTAACCATTGTATGTAGGTATCTATGAGTTCCACTTTTCCCATCGCCATCTAGTGGGCAGAATATGTCACAACCAATTATTTCCTCAGCGATTTTTTGTGTTCGTTAGCAATGGGTCAAAAGTCTTGTTTTAGTATTATCTAATACGTATACAAACATCTATATAGGTAACTATTTGTATGTTAGAGGTATCTATGAGTTCCACTTTCCCCTGTCCACCTCTTAGGCGGTAAGGTTGGCCCTGATGGTGATATAGGCACCAGATGTTTTGGGGTCTAAACAAATGTGTAGGGCATTGCCTCTGTGCCAACTTTACCCAATAAGGAAGGTGATACTATGAGACCCTGAGGGTATTTGAGTTCAGACGAGGAGACCCTCAGAGGGTTGCATGCATGCTTTTGTGGTGGTTTTCAGTGTATTGTAATCTTTTATGTTTATATTCACATATTAAAGTTTTGTATTGTTAAGCATCATACCTTTGTAAGATTTCTTTATCAAAAGGCTACGATAAGATTTCTATTACAGGTCCTTCTGTAGAACCAGGAAGTGACGGGTGTTTGATGAGAACCAGGAAGTTTTGGGTGTTGAAGTGTTTAAGTGTTAAAGTGTTGCAGTCTAGCTCAGTACCATAATTATGTATTACAAATACATTGTGTATACACTTGATGTAAATAATAGCTTTATTGAACCAAGTCAGTCAGCTGAAAACGGATTCTCTTTTACGCTTTCTCATTTGATGTAGAAAGTGCCGAACATTTCTTTGATGAAATGACAGTACAATGTCGCCATGTAGTGGGCAGAATATGTCACAACCAATAATTTCCTCAGCGATTTTTTGTGTTCGTCAGCAATGGGTCAAAAGTATTTTTTTATTATCTAATTCGTATGCAAACGTATAGAGGACTGTTGCTGGGTAGGAAACACATAGGTATCAACTTAATTAAACAAGATGTTATTTTATTTTTGCTTTCTATCAGGGTTGGAGCTGGCTCACTTATTTACACACACTCCCTTAACAGCGAAGCAAAGCTGATCCCAGGTCAGATTTTAAATGCCCAACATTCATAACCCTACTAGTGAGGTGCAAGGACTAGGATCTGACCCCTGATCAAAATATGAGAGGTGATCTAAGAACATTATAGTAAATGTACTTAGATTCAAACTAGATCAGACCTGTCCCGTTCTCGAGCAACAATATGATGCAACTGCAGACTGGAATAAAGTACTTTAAGTCCCTAAAACTACAAGAAATAAAGTGTTGTTGAGAGGAACACAGGTCTGCAAATAAGAGATAGAGTTGGTTGTTATGGTCTATGGTTTATTGTACTGCTACGTGCCATTCGGTCTCTGTATAACCGGAGTAAGAGTTGTGTCCGTATACTCGGCACTAAGTCAAATACGTTTTCAGTGGGTGTTGCACTCCGTCCGGGCTGCCCCTGGTCACCGGTTCTGTGTGTGATTTTCATGGATAGAATCTCAAGGCGTAGCTGGGGGAGGAGTGTGTTTCTCCCATTCAAATGTTTATGAAGCTTGACAGGAAATGACGTTTGTGATGGGGTGAAGTACCGTGGTGCAATCCTGTGTGTGTGTGTGTGTGTGTGTGTGTGTTTGTGTGTTTGTGTGTGTGTGTGTGTGTGTGTGTGTGTGTGTGTGTGTGTGTGTGTGTGTGTGTGTGTGTGTGTATCCTGTGTGTGTGTGTGTGTGTATCCTTTGTGTGTGTGTGTGTTGTGTGTGTGTGTGTGTGTGTGTGTGTGTGTGTATCCTTTGTGTGTGTGTGTGTGTGTGTGTGTGTGTGTGTGTGAGTGTGAAGTGATGTAGAGAGCAGAGGAAAAGAGAGAAGAGGAGGAACAAGAGTCAGACGAGGGAGGAGAGGAAAAAACAAGTGTCAGGGTGTTCAATGGGTCGCTTAGCAACCAGTGTCTGAAATCTTTGCACAACTGCGGCCCAGGCATCCGTTGTCAATGTAACAGTCACCCTGATGATTGCTGTCCCGGCAACTGTTACCATGCAAACCTACGAGGGGACATTCTTCACGACTGTTGTTACTGACATCGACACTTGTTCCGGCAGCATTGGCCACAGCGACAGTAGCCGTATCAACCACGCTTACAGGCTGGAGGCGGAGTTAACCTCGAAGGGGCGTGACCAGGAGAGACCCTAGGCAGTGGTTCAGAGAGCCAGAGAGAGGGATGACGGAGGAGAGAGGAGGAAAGAGGGAAAGAGGGAGGACTGACTGACAGTATGACCGCATTCCAAACTGTAGCACTGCCAGACTCATCATCAACTCGTATAGTAACTTTGGGCTGCATTCCAAACCTAAGACTCTGAAATAACCTTTTCCATCTCTGCCGCCAGACTGAGATCTTACTGCAAGCTGAACACTAACCTTGTGAACCAGTAACTGTGTTTGTGATAGGTTAGAATAGCCTTACCCCCATACCCACATTATTTCAGATGATCCATAATCCAGATGATTTAATTAATAATGTGATTTTCATTTAAAACAGGGAAATGGTTAAAAACAGTAAAAAAGGGTTTGCAATAAATAGTTATTCATGTAAGTGTTAAAACGATTTAAATATAGCCGTGATTACATTTCGTATTTTGTTCAAGATAATCTTATATGCATTGGTTAGCAGCTGATAAACCTTAAATCCTTTTGCTCTGGGATCGATTGGTAAGTAAACTTCACCTGCCACTGGGGATCGCGCAGTTTTCCTCGTTCACAAACCCCACCGCATGAGGGAAGTACAACCTAATCACTCTCGTGATTCTTTCTACCCTATTTCGGGGTGTAACATTTGGAGGCTCCGCTGAGATTGCTGCTTAGATGTCCGGTGTCCATAGCCTGTGCATCGAAGTCCAAGCTAGCTAAAATCCCTCCTGAACTGTCACAGGAGTTAGCAGAGCTTAAAACAGGTGTCGCTTCCTTAAAGGCCTTAG
>JAPMUY010001267.1:0-10000 GCA_026901105.3 Galaxias olidus
CGCCACAGCAGGAAGACTAATCGCGGTTTGCTTATTGTTTCCCTGGGGGCACCAGGGCCTAAGCCCCGTGGCCCTGGTCTACCAGCCATGCCCGGGAAGAGAGGGGAAATCTCCACTGAAGTATTCCCGAGTTCCTTATGGGTTCCCTGTTCCTTTCCTAGTGCCGTGTTTCTCTGGCACTGCGCCGTTGTCGTTTCTCCTGTTAGACAACGGAGGTTTAATAGAGCCAATACTGAGGAGCGTGTTCTGCTCACATTGTTGCGGTTTCTACGTCAAGAATTCTCCTAACCTGTCAGCTGGTTTAATAAATATTGTCCTTTTTTTTGTTCTAAGCTTGGAGCTTTGTGTTCCATTATTCCTGAGGAGCGGGGACATTGGTACATCTGTAATGCCGGTTTCGGTTTTTTACAGAGTTGGCAGGCGGCCGGCTGTAGAATGACACTTATTACTAATGTTTCTGGTCTGCTGCTACAAATTAACTATTCTCTCGTTTTTCTCTCGAGTTAAAAAATATGCAGCCAGTCGGATTTTTACTGTCGACAATTAGCGCCTAGGCAAATGGAAGTGCGTGACATTGATTTCAATGCTGATTGAGGTGAATTCCGTCAATGGCTCGCCGTACCCGGGACCATTGCAATATTCATCACGGTGGAATTCGGCAGGCGGGCTGCTAGTTTTGAGAAGAGATTGTGCCCTCTGGAAGACAGAGATCTGGGCAGAGCTGCATAGCAATAGAGAGCGGTAATTAAACTTGGTAAATATTAATATGGTCATTTCATTTTTAATGAAGGATCTGATAAAAATCGACACTGACCATACGGGACATTTGTCATGTCGGTTTGCAAGGGCATCTGTGTAGCCTCTCGCTGAAGACAAAATTGGTGTTTTTTGAGACTTAATCATAACTGACATTGAATAATGTCCTCCACTAAGACGTGTTCTTTTGAAATTCCAACAAGATACAGTACATGGCCAAAACATAGTTCCATCAGCCTGTGGTTCTATAGGAAAGAAAAGATAAGACGATAATCATTTATACTAATCTGAGCTTCATGGGTCGTTGATAAGAACACCGTTCAGTTGGTCTTTGCTCTCTCTGGAACAGAGAGGAAGATTTACACAGTGTGGTGGGAGATGAGAAGTCCCAGCACTCAAAGAGTGGGGCCTCTTAGACACATGTGAGTCCTGCTTTCACAATACCATATGCCGTAGCAGTAGATTAGTTCATTTCAGATGAAAGCTGAGTGTATGCAGTAAATCCCACCCATCCCGGCTTGAAGGAACTGGCCAGATCCAGTTGGGAAACCTCTCCCAGGCCAGCTTTGCTTTGGCTACCAAGATATGCCCCGTGTGGTGAGCTGTACTGTTGCAAACTTTTCTGTCTCTCTCTCTCTCTCTCTCTCTCTCTCTCTCTCTCTCTCTCTCTCTCTCTCTCTCTCTCTCTCTCTCAGACTGCAGAGGGTCCTCACTGCTAATGGCTTCCTACATCCTACACCGAGTCAACTTTACTCTGGCGTGTCCTGGCGTTCCCTCTGCTTCACCTCTGGCCCTTCCACAACCAGATTCTTCCTTCCTCTTGGAAATTGTGTCAATCAGGGGTTTACCCCAGGCCTGTCTGCTCGCAAACTTCAATATTTATCGACCTAGAAAGAAACACATTTCTTGTCCGTCATCAAATGCTGTCCCCCGCCAAGAAGTCGGTGGATTTTGTTTGTCCAACTACCTGTGGTATTCCTTCCCGTTGAGTTGTGTTGACTCTGAAGTGGGTTAAAAGCTGGGCTGTGAATGGTGGGGATGTTAATGGGTTGATTTAGAAATAGACACCGCGTGTGAGCTCCGGGGTTGGGTTGACTGCTAGTATTCATGGCTCCTGAGAAGCCCCAGTAGCCGGGGCCCTTGGAGACCCATTGAGAACGCCAGGGGAAGGCTTTGAATTACACTGCCTCATTTACTTGTTTTGGACCGTTGCGGTCTCTGAGCAGGAGACAAATCATTTCCCAGTCTGACTGCGTCCAGAAAAAGAGAGTCCTGCGACATTGTCCGTGACATGTTTCTACCAGATTCAAGGAGATTTATGAACGTGTATTACAAAACGAGAGGTTTTCCCCTCACTGTAGGGATGTCAAAGCAAATTGTTTCTTCTGCCTAGTTGAACTCGCAATTTGATTTAGTGTTTTTCTCCTAAATTAGTATAAAAAAAAACTATTGGGCCCGTGTCATTGGTTAAATATCAGTCACCAGGGGGACCTATTAACCAATAGGACGTGTTGAACCAAAAATATGTTTCCAGACTGGATGTGATGGAGTCTGTTTGTCTCCTCCTTGGCCGCCCGCTGTACATGCCGCCCGGGCCTCTGAGGCTGATGTTAATTGCGCTGTTTAGGCAGCGCTCTGTCTAGCTTCCATGCAGCAAAGGTTAATTAGCAACAGAAGGATACCCGCAGTAGATATGTTGACATTTACATTTTCTCTTTCCTGAAATGAGAGAAGGAGGCCCATTTTGGAAGGGGGCGATGACGCCGGGAAAAAGTCGACTCCACAAACATCCTCATTTCTATGCGTGGTTTGCCGTTGATATGTAGATGTGGTGGGAGGATGACATTTAAAAGTAGTTAATTGTGCAAATCTTTGTTTTAGGCTGGAAAGGTCGCGGCTAGGGAGAGTCTTTCATCAGCAGGCTCAGAGCCCAGCTGCAGTGTAGGGGAAGCTGTCTCCATTGACCGGCCTACAAAGCCTCCCATGCCTTTTCAAGGTGGGTCATGAATATTTATACACACACAAACTGTTTGCAAAATGAAAATTAATCTACCGCCCGCTGGGAGATGACTCAGGCTATCCATTTTCACAGAAAAGGAATGTAACTCATCCCTCCGTGTTTGTCTTTATAATTGTAATGGCCAAATATCAGATTCGGCGTCTTGTACCGTGTTGTATTGCGCTGTTCTAATGTTGTGCTTTCTCCCCGATCAATTTATGCACGGAACTTCTCTTGTAAGATCTTTGTGATTGCATTATGCGGTCACCGTATTGTTGGAGGGAGTTTTCGAGAGAAAAACAATTCTCCCCACTGGAAGGGACTTGGCAATGCTGAATAGATTTATTGTGTGTAATATTGTGTCCATATTAAGGATATTACCAACTAACAGGCAACGCTGGTGTGAAAAGGAAAATGAATTGAAAATACAGCAGGTGCACAGATTGGAAATTTTACACCTGGTTTCACCTGAATGGCACAAATGGATGCATAATTGCTCCATTTCCTCACTTGCCTTTGGTGGATTTCATTAAAGCGTGCTCTTTGACAAAAAAAAGGGCAAAAAAGGATGAATACTCAAATCTGATCATGCATATCTCTGTTCGGCAAAAGACAAAACAATTTTGATTTGCTTAGCATCAAGCGTCTGCAAAGGAAAGGCTCTCATTTGCACCCTGAAAGAACTCTCTGCTGCTCATTCAGTCAGTGCGATACAATGACTATTGTTTTGCCTGCGAGCGCAAGCTTACTGCCTCTGCAGGACGCTTTCATCAATTAAAACGTGCAGCCTGGGCTAAAGCAGCAGATGGCTGGGGCAGGCCAGGACGGAGCAGAGCTGACCACAGTCTCCCAGCCAACTGAGCTGACATTTCAGACACGCCGGTATGCTGTGTCACTCCCCACTCCTCCACTGGAACAAAGAGAAGAGAGTGAGAGAGAGAGAGTTGGCTCCCCTCTGGATCAATGGGCCAAGCTGACTGGGGGAGCCCTGAAGCGTGACAGAACCCAGTGTCAAGGCCAAGAGAGCAGCCCCCCCCTTTCCCTCAGCCCACACTCCTCCTCCTCCTGCTTCTCCTGGGACTCGGTGGCCATTGAATCCTCCCTGGGTAGCTTCTCCTCCTACACCCAGTCCACTCCACACTCTCGCCCTGTCCGTCTCTCGTCACCACGCCGACTCTTTCCACAGCATCTTCCCAACTGTAACCACCCCCGTCTCCCTTTCCTCCCCCAAATCCCCTCTGTCCTGCCATTCCCCCCAAAAAACGCATTCCCCAATCTCAGATCTCCCCCCTCCTGCCCCTCGCCCCCTCCAGCCTGCGTGGCCGTCCGTGGGTGTGTATTTCACGCCCGGCTGCTTGGACAGGCTCTGGGTGATTTCCCAGGGTGGGGGCTGAGAGTTGGGCAGGGACCGCTGGTGTGGAGTGATCTGAGATGGATGAAGGTTGGTTGGCGTGTGTGTGTGTGTGTGTGTGTGTGTGTGTGCGTGTGCGTGCGTGCGTGCATGCGTGCGTGCGTGCGTGCGTGCGTGCGTGTGTGTGTGTGCGTGTGTGTGCGCGCTCATACAAGTACATGTACACGCACAGTATCTGCATGTGTGAATGTGCAGGGGTGTGTCTGTGTGTGTGCTGACCGGGCGTTTGTGTGCGTGCTGACTGCGCGCAGGCTTTCCTTTGTGCCTGTGGAGTTTTGAGAGCTGAAAAGTCTTCATGAGGCCAGCTGTACAAATGCTGGTCAGACTTTGAGAGGTGTTGAATTTGACTGGCCGCACTAGGTGTCCTCGCTTTAACATACTGACATTAGAATAATGACCCAACGCCTCTTCCTATTTCTGCCCATGGTAACAGATATGAGCAACCTGAAATCACACAATGTTAACTCAACATATATGATTCAGTTATAACTTTCTGCGAGTATACAACTGTTTTAACAGAAGACAGTGCAGGAAGCAACTGCAATCTCAGCCCCTGGAGATTTAAAAAATGTGGTTGTTTACCATACTGTACACATGCAAGCCATTTTGTGTGTTTACATTTGACAGGACTACGAAAATTGCCCTGGTGTAGGCAATTAGCTAATGGACTGTGAGTCTGGGTTATTGTGTACTGAAAACACGTTCATTTCTAGTAATAGCTCATTGAAAGAAGCCAGGACCTGCATCTGCATTGAACCCGGAAGCTAGCACCAACTGTAGTGAGGCTGGTGCCACCTCCATCCATTTACAAACCCTGTGCATCTTGGGACTGAGGGTGTGTTTGTGTTCAGCGGGGTTTTATATTTTGTGTACACAAAGTGTACGTGACTAACCCACTCCTCCAGCCTCGCCTAGCCTCCCCCTCCTTCCATTGTGATGCTGTGAACGACATCGAAAGCCACGGCTCAGGAAATGATTTTCTGTGCTAAGGGGACTGACAGCTTTTCTCCTAACAGCTATTCTGTGTGAAACTTCGGGACGTGCTATTTGTGGCCACAAAGGAAAGTCAGAAAAATGAAGGGCTGGACTTGTGACTCCATTTGGGAGAGCTTAATGTCTGTTCTGACCTCATCCATTATTTTGACCCATTTGTCAAACGATGTGGCCTTGAACGCCCCTCAAAAACGTTGTTTTTTGGGTGGGGTCGGTGAGTATTTTGAATTTCTCATCATGCCGTTTGATTTGTGTGGTTATGATTTTCGTTACGCGTGGGATTTGTCTTGGTGCGTCCTTGGTGGAGTTGTCTGTGTGTCACTCGCTCCTGGACGGCGAACAAAGGCCGAACAGCAGACATGCCGCCCCGAGAGGCCCTTAAAACGAGGAAGAGAAGCCATGCCAGGTCAGCCTGCAGTTCACCAGGAGAAAGGAAAGGAGAGGAGAGACAACAGTCGGTGAAATATCACTACTGGATCGTTGGCCCCAGTCCCTCTGTTATGAAGCCAAGGCGATTCTGTGTCTGGAATGTTTGCTTTATGCTCCGTTGACAGACGATAACATATCGCTTTCATAAAGGAGAAATTAACTCCTCCAAACTGTGGCTCTCCGACTCCTCTCTCCCCCGGCAGCCCGTGTTTGGTTTTGTCCTTCATCTCTTGGCCTGTCCTCCCTCTGCCCTTGTTTGGCTGGGCGCGATCAGAGGGTCAGCAGGTGGGAACCGTGGTCTCTGTCTCACACACATGACTTAGATCCGCGTCTCACGACGGGAGGAAGCGGTTCATCCCCGCTCCATGCTCCTGCTCGTCGCGAGGGGATCGGGTCTGCGGCACACCAGAGGAGCTGAAATGGCAGCGTTTCCGCCTCTCTCCCTCTCTGTCTTGCTCTCGCTCTTTTTTCCCTCTTTCTCTCTTTCTCTCTCGCCCTCTCTTTCCCTCTTTCTCCCTTTCTCTCTCGCCCTCTCTTTCCCTCTTTCTCCCTCTCTCTCTCCCTTTATCTCTCTCCCTGCCTCAGCGAGGGGAGGAATTCAGAGACGGCATGAGTAATCCTCTTGACCTTATCATTGGATTAGTTTGATTACACCCTTGGGACCATATATATTCATGCTGTAAATATTAGTCATGACATGATGAAACATGTTGCTCTGTGTGTTTGTGTCTGTGTGTGTGTGTGTGTGTGTGTGTGTGTGTGTGTGTGTGTGTGTGTGTGAATTATATCTATGTACAGCATGTGTGTGTGTCTGTGTGTGTGTGTGTGTGTGTGTGTGTGTGTGTGTCTTTTCATTGTGGCGGCTGTTGACGTTTATCTGTTTACTTGTTGGGGGGGGGTTCTTTATTACACGTACAGCGTGTCTCGGTTGCCATAGGCGCTACATTGATTGAGAGCGCTCATAAGGGTGGGGAGGCGGAACGTATGTGTGGAACAGCGTGCAACGGCACCTGAGGGACCCGCCCTCGGTCGCCAGACAGATGACTTCATCTGAAACGCTCCGCACATTGAGGCGTTTTCCTCGGGGAAGATGGCCGCCGTGGACTCTGTTGCGGAGCAGCGGAGGCAGGGGGGAGGGGTGCTGCAGCGGTCCCCGCGATCGATAGACCGTGTGTCATCGCAGGCCGCTTGGTATGGGCTTTATTGATATGGTGAACACTAGTGGAGCTCATTCTGCCTCTGCCTGCAGCTTTGATTTGGGCTGTGAGTCATTTGACCCCCCCTACCCCTCCCCCTCCCCCTCTTCAGGTGCATGAAAGGGGGCGACTCTCTTTAAGCCATGTGGACTCCATTCATCAGGCTGGCACGGCTCGATGCCGTCGATAGACCCCATGGCCACTGGTTAATCCAGCTACTTTGAGATCTTCAGAAGCCCACTTCTCCCCCCTGATCAGGGCAGACAAGCTCGATGATTCCCCCTCTCCCCTTTTAATCAGGTTTTTAACCCAGCCCCTCTGGGTCCCAGAGCCAGATAGGTTTGAATGGATCATAAAGCATTGACTTGGCATGTGAAAGAGGCCCGGGTACATCTCTCCTAATCAAAGGGGCCATTACGTGCCTTCTCAGGCCCATCACCTACCATGGGAGGGCTGCAGCAGCAGCAGCAGCAGTGGCGGGCCAATTGCAATGCAAATGTACTGAGGAGCTGCCTGTCTGCCTGTCTCCGCTGAGCAGTCTTCTCTCTGTGATCTGGGCCTGTTCTTGGATCCATGTTCCGCTGCCTGTCTCTGTCTATTAGCCTCTGTGGGCCCCCTGTTGTCTGATCCAGGATCAGTGTTAGTGGAGCTGTGCGGGTCTTCCCCTGTGTGTGTCTCCCTCCGTCACCAGGGGGGGTCTCCCCGCGTTGCAGCTCTCTGATCTGGGATCTGTGCTCTTAAACAGCGGCGTCCCTCGGGTCCCCCCCCCCACTCCCGTTGATCTTCTTCACGCCCGTCTCGCCGCCGTTTGGTCTCGCTGTAGTTAGGCTGACGAGTCGAGTCTTTATTGTGTCTGTGTGTGTTGTTGGGCAACAAAAAAACTCATCCAAAACTTCAAGGGGCCATCAGTGATTATTTGAGGGACACTAAGGTCAGCTGCTCTCTCCTGTCCTAACCTCTCAGCCCCTCTCCTGACCCCGGTGCTCCTCTCTCCTAACCCACAATGCCGCGGGCAGGACGGGGAGACACCAATGCAATCTGACCTCCTCTGACGTGAGGCCAGTGTGAGAGAGCGTTCCTATGTCTTCCTTGACAAGGCTGTCTGGATCATTTCTCCTCGGACGCCCGCTGCCCACAAACCTACACACACACACACACACACCCACACAGCAGACTAGATGGGGATTGCAGGCCACAGAGGTCAGAGGTGGCCTTCAGAAGCATCACAGGCTGGGTGTGCTAAGGTGCTGTGTGAGGAGCACAGCTGCTCAATACATCCATCCATGTGCCTCAGCCCGGTGCCAGCCACCTGAGGATGGATGTCTTTGCACGGCTGTCGAGTTCGGCTGAGCCCCTCTGCCCCGTAACCAAAGCTCTTATTTGAATCAGGGCCTCCGGGTCTGTGTGCCGCACTCTTATCTCAGTCAGATACTTCAGTCACTATTTCCCTCCTCCCTCCTCTCAGAGAGGCGTGATGGATCTGAGAGGCGGGCTGGGCCCCCCCCCCCCCCCCCCGGGTGGAGCTGTGGCTGTGGAGGGGGGGGGGGGGGTTGTCAGAGGAGAAGCGACGGAGAGATAGAGACGCCGACACAAGGGCTTGTTACAGGACAACTGACACTTAAGAGGCGCTCCGAGACAGTTTGACAGGCGTCTTGCGTGCGCGGCGGAGGTGCCGCTGAAACGCGCCCCACCCGGAAATCATGAGCCACTCTAGTCTTATTCAGCCCCCGCCACTTTGCAGCAGGACAACGGTACCCATGTGCTTTTTTTGTTGCAACTGTTCAAAATATATACACACACACACCGGCTTTGACGCAAACTGTTATTCACACACACCCGCATTCATAGACACACACACACACACACAAACGCGCTCGATCACTTTCCCCGCTAGTAAATTGCATGGCAATCGAGTGGCACTGAATCGGTGTGTGCCCTTCAGAATGTAATAATGCAACAGTTGGAGGCCTCCGCCTAGATGTCGGGACTGAAGCTTTTTATTTTTTTCTCTCTCTCTCTCTCTCTCTCTCTCTCTCTCATTGTGTTTCTTTCACTCTCTCTCTCTCTCTCTCTCTCTCTCTCTCTCTCTCTCTCTCTCTCTCTCTCTCTCTCTCTCTCTCTCTCCCCCTCTCAATATCTCTCTCTGATTTGATCTTTTTCTCCCCCTACCTCTCCTCCTGCTGCCAAAACCTCCTACCGGCAGCCTGATGTACAGTGTGTGGCTGACAACCTCCCTGCACATTCCACAGTGCACCAGCATGGGAGTCATTGTAGTCGTCATCGTCATCATCCCGGGTCTATACCCATCACCATCATCATCACCATCCCCCTCTGTGAGCAGCAGCCATTTCCTGTCAGAATGACAACGAGGGAAAGGGAGGACGTGGTTATTGTCCGTGCCCCGGGCGGTCCCCATCTGCTGTGTCCCGTCCCTCCGACTCCTAGTGAGGGACATCAACAGGGGCACGGGATGTTGTCTGTCTCTGTCCCCAGTCGGTCACCGCCAACCCCTCGGCCTCCCTTTGACCTTTCGTCCAGGTGCCCCCCCCCCTCCCCCCGCTCCCTCTTCCTGTGCCGCGTTTCTCTTCCCGAGCGAGGGCCAGACACACACACACACACACACACACACACGTGCGCGAGCCCGCGTAGACAGACCGATAGTGATCAGCGTTTTAAAAACCCTCGGAAAGGGAAGACGTGTGGAGGAGCGCTCTCGCCGCGCTCAAGTGCTCCCTCACAGCAGGGCTGGGAAAATGAGTTCAGATAAAGCCCGCGTGCGTACGCTTTGATAATGTGCAGGAATATAAATCACGCCATGTTTTTTTTTCTTTCCCCCTCTGTCGTGCATTAATATGACACATTATGGCGCCACGCCAGCCTGACGATATGATGAGCCAATTAACCAGGCTGAGTCTCGTGTTCTCCTTTCTATTAGGAGGGCAAGAGAGCTCCAGCATTGTCAGGTGAGCGTGGAATCCCATTGTCATAAGAATCACATGTTATTTTATGCATCATTTAAGGAGGTCCTGGCTACAGTGGTGCCTGAACCCACAACACAGGTGGGGCCATCTATACTTTGTCAAGATGGGGGGCGGACTTACTTGTTGGGGTGTATTGTGGCAAGCACGTTGCTTTTCATTAGCTCAGTGACACAATGTGTAGTAATGGTGACCAGCACCACCAAGCCCAATCAAAAAAGCTCTCACATTAGAACAG
>JAPMUY010001267.1:12500-18037 GCA_026901105.3 Galaxias olidus
ATAAGCAACAGCTGCACCAACACACGGTCAAAATGGCTAGTAGGTGTCTGGCACGGGGCTGAAACTCACCCTCAAAGAACACCTCGGGGCCAATGAAGGAGATTAGGAGCGAGGGAGGGAGTGGAGTTTTCAGGACGGGCAGACGAACGACAGAGAGGAAAGGGCCGGGGGAAGGCCGTGGAAGCAGAGAGAGGGAGCAGAAAAACGTTGCTGAGAAGAATGAGCGCGCTGAAGAGGTGAGGGATGAGAAGAGAAATGCAATCTGGGCCTGGACAGAAGTGTAACAGGCCAATTTGTCTGTAATTCCGGCTGGAGGGGGAGGGGGGGGGGAGGGGGGGGGTGCTCTGGTGGAGCAGATAGAGGCTGATAGGGAGCTAAAAGGCTCTGGGGGACACTACAGTGGTGAGATGAGTCGAGGGCCGATGAAAAGGTGAAAAGCTAAACGGATGGCGATAGGACAGGCCGAGCGGATGGAGAGGTGACGGGGGGGCAAAAAAGCGGCAGTTGGAAACTTAGTGCAACTCATAACGTAGCCTGGGGAGTTGAGTTGGCTGCTTTAGAAAGGACCACAAGGGTACGTTTGAACTGCTCGTTGCCCTTCCAGGAAGCTGGCTGGCTAGATGAGTTGTAAAGCTGGCTTGTTGTTGTGAAAGGCTGCAGGATACCTACTGTAGAGGTCCAGGCTGAGGATAAAGCACGGTGCGTGACAGCTGGCGGTCAGGGGCTGGAGCCGGCTTCAGGGGAGTCAGGACCCTGGGTCAGGAGCTGCCCCGCCAGAGACGCACAGGAAGAGGGGAGCGGGGAGCAATATGGGAAGCAGGGACCGGGAGCACTGACACACAGTGGTAAGGGAGAGATGGCAAGGCATGAAGGGCAGAGGGGTGACACACTGAGAGACAGACGGAGAGAACGAGAGACAAGAGGCGAAGAGAAAAGACGAGGCTGCGGCTGATCCACAGGTTTGACCTTGCAGACAAGCTGTGCGCGTGGGCTGAGTGTGTGTGCCAGCCTGTTTGTGTGCGAGAGCGCGCGGGCCCGTGTGGGCAATGGATGCTACGTTTGTGCGGCTCCCAGAGTGAGCAAGCTGTGCCCTGTTTACCAGCCGGGGTCGTTGCCAGTCAAATCCCCCTTTGCCCGACGGCCAATGTGCTCCACAGCTACACACCACGGAGCGCGGGCCACGGAGCACACGGTGTCTACGGCAGCACACCCTATCCTGTTCAATTCCCCTCCTATGCTAATAAAGCTAGCTTCCCTAACCGGCCTCGCGGCCAAATCAATGGGGACAGTCAAAGGACTGGCGCGTGATTAATGACGGCCCCCGTTGCCCGTCCAGCCACTTTGTGTTCCTCAGCTGTCCATCCGTCTGGCCCCCGTTACCCCCCCCCTCGCTCAGCGCCCCGTCTACCTGGCCAGGTCCTCCTGTCTGGGCCCGCGGCTCCGGTAATGATCTGCCCTTGTTTCTGGGCGCGCGCGGAGAAACTGCCTGCCCAGGCGTAATTAACGCCATCGCTCATAACCGCTCCGATAACGGGCCGTCTGCGGGGGGATGAGTGATGACTCGTCCATCGGAGGAATATCCGTCGTCCGGAGACCACTTCATCACCCCGTCTCCGGGCTTCCTGTTCTCTCGGGACGGCTGCCAACGCGCCGTTATTGCTCCCCCTCTCAACCCGATTGAAGTGCTTTGCTGATCCAGCGGTGGGGTTTGCATTGTCTCGCCTTTCCTTTCTTCCAGGGTTTTTTGTTCCGTGATTTCACTCACTTTTGGGAGTATTTTCCCCACACGTCGTTTCCTCTCTTCTGTCACACATGCTCAGCAGACACACCTTGGCCTCAATTTTCATCCTTTGTTTTTCTGTCCTTCCTCTTTTTACCTTAACTCCCACCGGGTCATCACTGTCTTTCCTCTCCCTGTCTTTTTTTTTCATTGCCAGCATCCATTCTTTCCACCTGGGCTGGGTAGCAAACTATCTGGGTTTGGAGGGGACCGAGGCATCCTGTGCTACCCCCTCAGCCTCAGAGCCAGGCCAGGTATACACCACCTCCCCGCACCACAAGGCGCTAGTTAAATGCCGCTGAGTTCTATCCAGCTCCACTTAGCCCTGGAGAAAGTTCCCCACAAAAATAACCACTTAAAATGGAGCAGCCTTGGCATTACAGGAGCGAGGAGCGACTGCCAGGCCCACTGATTGAAACCTCCCTCAGTCAGCCCTCCAACCTCTCCCTCCCCCCATCACCCCCACCTCCCTGTCCCCCCCTGACTTCAAATCAGGGCCCCAGGGACACCCCAGAGTAGAGCGGTGAGGGGGGGGGGGGGGGGGGGGGCAGGGACACAGTGGAGAACGCTCCATCAGGACGCCAGGGGGGCCATCCTCTCCAAGGCCCCAACTAGCAGGCAGTCTGATGGAGAGGCTGGCACACGTGGACCCGGGAGATGGACTGTAGCTCCACGGAGAGCTCTCCAAACGTTCTCCTCTCCCGCTCCACGGCTGCAGAACACCAATCGGAGGAGCGGTCCCTGCCGCCACAAACCCACCGAGGGCTGCAAACTGGTTGGTCGTCAGAACCGAACGAAAGGGACTCTCGCTTGCCAGTGTCGGCTTACGGGGTTGAGTGAACTACGTTATAATCGACACCATGAAACAAGCCAGGACTCACATTCTGATATACAAGTTATAATGCAGCGCCATTCACCGCTTAACAGCTTAGCTTTCTCCAAGTCCAATCTGGTGGGAACTAATTGGCACTTCAGCGTCCAGGTTGATTGAGAAGTGAAGGCTGGCGGTATGAGCCCATTGTCTGAGTCCAGCCTCCGCTCGCTGGCAACGCCATTAACACGCCTGTCAAGCCTCAAAATCTTCAAAACGATGAAAGGACAAACCTCTACCTCGAGTCGAAATACAATTTTATAGGTCCAAATCTTTTTTTTTTCTCTCTTTTTTTCTCCCCACCCCTGCCTGTATTCTGACGCACGAGGTGTTTCTAAGTGGTATGTGTGCGCCTGCCTCGACTGCCTCTCTATTTGACACGCCGTCTATGCAGCATTCACCCGCTCTTTCTCCGGGATCCGTCCAGGTGAGCAGCATGAATAGAGCTGCCTGGCTGGTGGTGTGTGTTTAGACCGGCTGAGGCTGCACTCACCAAACCTTTCCATCCCACACTTTGATCGTCAATCACCTCACCAACGGCGTCTTCGTAAAGTGCGCCCTCTCTCCTTCTCTCTCTCAATCCCTTTGCTTTTTTCTTCTCGGCCTCCCTTCACGCCCTCTCGCTCTGAACTCCACTTCCGTAGGCGAGGGCGTGTTTGTCCTGTGTCGGGCGCTGAGAGAAGTGACCCTGGAGCAAAAGGGAATACTTGAGCTTTTCAACCACCTGCGTACTGCACAGGAACTGTCTTTCAGATTTAAACTGAAGTTCAACCTTCGTTTAAACGCAAAGACCGAACAGAAGTACATACTTTGAAGGAGCAATTCACTGTTTCTTTGGCCGAGTCTGCATGTATGATGTTTTTCTCTCTGTGTGTGTGTGTGTGTGTGTGTGTGTGTGTTGAATGCGTTTGTAGTGTATGAAAGGTATTTCGGTCCGGAACATGAACAATCTTAAGCTTGAAAAGAATAAACCGTTGTTGTTGTGGCTCTGGCCTTTGAGGATGCTCCCTGCTATGTTCTTAGCGAAAGCCAGACCTCATGATTAAAGCAGGGAGCACAGCACACGGTGACCTCCTACCCCTACAGAAACAGACAGATCCAACCCTATTAAGGGTAGAGACTAGGGTGAAGGGGGGGGGGGGTGGTGGCAAGCAAATTGTCCAATAGCAGCCAATGCAGCCTGCATGCCAAACGGGTGTAAGCATTCTGGCAGCGCTCACATAAATAGACCTCCATATCAGCACAAGTGAAATGTGACTGAGGAGGCCAGGGGGGCACGGGCAGGGCACAGCGGTGTCTGTCGGTGCGCGTCCGTGTCTTTCTGTCAGAGACCATCGCACACGGCTCAATTCTCCCATTACCTCAATCTCGTCTGCTTCCTCTGAGAAACCATTTCTCCGTTTGTTTTCCTTTTCTGGGTACGCACACATGCGAGAGACGACCCTGACAAATTAGTGATACGTACACAGATGCGTTTGTTTTGATTGGGCTGTATTTACAGAAGGAAACTCAGATGCGCAGGGGATAGGATTCCATGCTAATAGTTTCAACGTTGTCTCTGTCATTTTCTGTCTTTCTTTCTCTCTCGCTCTCTCTCTGTTCTCTTTTCTCAACACACCAGTCATTTGGCGCTCAATGTAAAGGCATGTGTTTGTCAGAGACTTGAGCACTGGCCTCTCTCAGGGCTGCCGTATGACTATGCGCGCGCGCGCACGTGTGTGTGTGGGTGTGGGTGTGTGTGTGTGTGTGTGTGTGTGTCCGTCCGTCCGTGTGTCCGCGGAGCAGCGCTGGGGTCGTGTCCGCTGGTGTCAGCGGTGGGTGTGTGTGATTTGAGCCAGGACACGCTGGAACACGGAGACACACAGCAGAGACACAGAGGACGCTTTGCCGGCGCTGCCTGGGAGTGGGACGCCTTCGACTGGGCCTGGGCTGGATCTGAGCGGAGTGAAGTACCATGAACGCACAGCGGGCTGGGGACTTGTTGGACAGGCCTTTGGGCTGTCCCAGATCAGTTCACACTCTGACAGACATTTTTCAGCCATGCCTTATTGGAAAATGCAAACACACACACACACACACACACACACACACACATTTTTTACCCGGGGGCCAGCAGCGATGTGCAGTGAGACCTCCAGGGAGCTCTCTTGTCTTCTGTATTCAAACTATTCCAACGGACTAAAGCCCTTCCGTCAAATTGTAATTCTAAACAAAATGCCTGGTAGGAGCTAACAGACTTCCCCAGGAGGACGAGGCTGGCATTTAACATTCCGGGCCCTGCTTTAGCGCTACCCTTTCAAAAAGCTCTGCAGACGGGCCCATCTAGAAGCGCAACAAATATCCCGTGGATCTGTTGATCCCTGGGAGCCGTGTTAGACAGAGCGGGAGGGAGGGTATCAAAGCAGCAGCGTGTTTATTCAGGAGCAGCCACACACAGAGGCAGCCTCCACGGCCGAGCAGGCGCTCCGGATCCAGCTCCGGGTCCACACCAGGATATGCAGTGGACCTCGGTGGGATCCGGCTTTGATCCTGGACCAGGTGGACTCTGGAGATGGGGTTCCCTACTGTACTCTGTCCTGGGTTGGCGTTCACCTTCTGTTCAGCTCGGCATGGACGGGTGCAGACGGACTCCGAGTCCGTATCCCACCGGCCCCGCCGCGAGGGATCAGCCGTCCCAGCCCACGGAACGCACCAGTGAGTCAGACGGGAGAGGTAAACAGCGGGGTGGCATGACCGTGTGTGTCATACGGCGGAGCTATGTTAATCTCCCCGGGCCCCAGAGGTCACTGGGCTTTAGTTAAGACAGCCAGCCACGCAGAACAGCCAGGCAGTCATTAGGCTGGGGCTCAGCTCCAGCTCCCAGTCAAAGACATTACTCCCTGGGAC
>JAPMUY010001268.1:0-18094 GCA_026901105.3 Galaxias olidus
GACTAGTTGTATGTTTTTCCGGTTGCAGAGCAGCCAAGAGATGAGACCACTAATAGAAATGTTTTTTTAAACAAACTTATCTATGTCAATTTCGTATATCTACGCATAAGGTGCTATGTTGTATTATATAATTAATTCGTAAAGCTAAGCTTAATGCCAATGAGTGAACGTAAGATATCTTTTGGGGGGGTGACTGGATGCACAATGACAACAATCTGGACATAGGTTTACCGTTTATTAACCATTTTAATAATACAATTAGAAACTAAATTGCCTTAGTGTCTAGAGATATATGTTTTAACTGATGTTATGAAACGTTTTTTACATATGGTCAATTGACACGACGATTGACATGCGAGTGCGACTGCTAACAGACCAGGCTTCATACGCAGTTTTAACAGTTGTGGAATTTTAGAGCTCTGTGACCGCGACATAAAACCAGTCCTTTGACAATATTGCTGTTTTCCGAGTACCCGTTTTCAATTTTGTTTACTTCAAAATGAATCAAAGTTTGACCGTGAAAAAGTATGGGAACAGGTAGGCAAGAAGACTTAAAGACTTGGAGCGCGGCAAAATCGGTGCCCGTTTCCTACCAAAATAAAGCATTTAGAACAAAGTTCAGCGCCGAGCACCACCTGAGGCGAGTTTTGAAATTACAATACGATGTTTTAACCGTAAGTATATTGAAAGATTGAATTGTCCATGAAGTAAAAATAAATGCTTAAATCAGTACATCAGTGGTTTGATATTAAATAAAGCATACATTTATTTTATCAAACTGCTTAAAGTCAAGGCTTTGTTTATGCAAGAACAAAACCTGCGCTCTTTGAAAGTTAAATGTGAATTAGCAAGAGCTCTATCGATGTTGACACATATATGTTGTGAAACGAGGTTTATATTTGAATTACTGAACCGGCTCAGACCAACAAAAACGTTATATTTGTGGTGATTCAAATGGTTTCAAAACGCTACACAGCGCGATTTCAGTCGCTTCTGCGTGAATTTAGTCCCGTTAAGACAACATTGCAGCTGTTGGGTTCGACCTGCCTACTATAAGGCTATCTATGAGGCTGATAACCACTGATAACGCCCATTCAATCGAGTGATAACATTCGAAACGGGTGCAGGAGATCGATCATTCATCTTTGTAGGACCAGCGTTAGGTCTGACAGAGACGTGCGCAGTTAGATGTGGCCCGATTAAATGTGACCTCTACATTAGCTAGTAAACGCCAGAAGTTAGCTAGGATACATAGGTTAGTTAGTTCCATTTCCTACTGCCTAGCTAAGTTAGCTAGCTAGCTAGTCACGGTGATGCACAAACATACAGCCTAACGCCCTGTTCACAATTCATCCGTTGCGCCGGTCCGTTGCGCCGGAAGTCATTTCATTTCTATGGGGACCAAAATAAAGCATTTAGAACAAAGTGACGGACTGGCCCCCTAGTGGACAACGGTTTCCGTTGCAAAATCTTGACGGACACGTTGGATTTTCTCAACTTTTGCGTCAGAGCGGACCGTTGAAATGAACAAGAAGTGGAATTCTACTACTATTGCAAACTGTTTACTGTTGTACTATCATTAAATACACATGAAATATATCGATATAATGGAATCAGTTAACATTTTAATATTTATAACCTTATAATAATAAAATAAGCATATTATAAAGGATCGTTAAAATTACTTATGTTACTTTCCACTGTAATTTTGTCCGCCATCGCTAACCAAGCAGCCTCTCTGACTAGCTTGGCGCGGTAGCACGAAAGCTGTCCTCTCGTCTACACTTGACTTGCGTTGAGTGCGGACCACACGCACGCTGTAACGGACATTACGGTGCGTAGTGCGCCAGCGCAACGGATCAATTGTGAACAGGGCGTAATAGTGATGTCGTTCATGAACGATTCGTTCATTTTGAACGAATCTTTACAATGACTTGGGACTAACGAGTAGTCTCAGAGAGTGATTAGTTCATTTTGGTCGCGCATGCGCAACAACAGTTGTGTTCGAGTCATTCGTTAATTTCGTTCAGCATAGTGCTTTTCACGTGATAGCTCGGCATGGAAAAGAGAAATGTTAAGGTCGCCATTCGTACACTGCTCAAAAAAATTAAAGGAACACTTTTTAATCAGAGTATTGCATCAAGTCAGTTAAACTTGGATATTGATCTGGTCAGTTAAGTAGCAGAGGGGGTAGTTAAAAAATAAATTTTTAGGGTCAGTCTTTTGAAATAAAATATGAAACAGAACAAAATCTCAATGTATCATTTGTAATCCAGACAAATCTGATAAGTTTCAAGGGGGTTTAATAGTTTTGCAAGCCACTGTATATAAAATGGGATGAATTGTGTCCCTCCCACAATCACTGTATAGTTCACTACAAAGCTCATGTGTCTTACTCTTTATGAATGTTTTTATGAGTTATATGAAAATTTCTGAACATTGTAAAGTTCACGACAAAGCACTTTTTAAAAAACGTATTGGATGAGAAATAAAAAATGTGTATGGAATTCCCTTAACTTAATGTTTTTGTATAAATGCATGTGTACACAACATTCCAAATGTTTGAAAAATTGCCAAAGATATCCTTATTTTTTGTTTTTAAAAATTGGTCTATTCAAAATCCTTATCCGTCATTGACCCAGTAGCAGATTTGTATGCCTAACATAAATGCATAACTTGCATACATTTGACGATTAGGCTTCATACAATCATATTAATTGGGATTCATGCGTGGCGATCAATATGAGTTGACAGGGGGATGCGGACGTGAGGTCGTTTCAATTTTGTGACAGGTTGCCTATTCCCTTTTTTAATTTAAATTCCAACCTTAGTAATAAAGTAGGCTAGTATATTTCTCTGGCTTGCCCGCACGTTTCTATAGGCTATGAAACAACACGGTGACAACGCACCGGCGAAGTAGTTAAGATGCGCTTTTTGTAGGCTACAATAATCTATGGGACATTGTAGTTTCTACACGAAGACCCACGAAAACCACCGTGGCATGATCATGTAGCCTAGTGTAAGTGCAGTCGGATTCCTTTAGTTACGTCATTGTCTTTTCCAAAGTCCTTATGAATTCTCCTTCATATCTTTCCTTAACCCCATGACGTTTTCCCTCGGGGTTAAGGAAAACGGACATAGTGAAAGTACTTAGGACATACTTTATTGAGGAATTCGACCGTAGCCAGGGGTGAAAGTAGATTTTATTTCTTGCCGGTACTCTACCACAACCATTTTTTTATTTTTATATTTTAGCCTAATTCTGTTGGGGAGTGGAAATAATCTGAAAAGACTTTTTATTTTGAATGGTAAAAGATTCGTTTTAATTATTAAGGTGTAACTTTTAACAGGCTTATCTGAAAATCTCAAAACTTTATAATTCATATTTTTTTTTATCTTAACACCTGAATGTAAAATGTCTCATGCTTGCTTTTGAAGGTCCTGCTGCTGCCACTTCTTCTAGCAGATTCCCAGCCTCTTCACTCTGGCACTCAGCCTCTAAATTATCTATTCTGCTAACTTTGGCCAATACATTTTCAGTTGCATCTTTTTGTTTCCTTTAAAACATGTGAACTAGTGTTTGTTGCATATTGTTTTCGTACGCTGTGTTGTTTTTAGAAAATGTTTTAGGCTAATTTGACATCTTCGCGCTTTTAGTTGTTTTAACCAACCCGCGCCTGCGCGTTACACCGTCACAGACGCACAGCTTCTCTGAGCTGCAGTATGCGTTAGAAAAATACAGAAGAGAAAAACGATAAGAAAAACACGCACATCCACCAAGAAAAGATAACAAGGACACCACATCGACCAGGCAATGTTTCTCAAGATAAAAACATAGCAAAAAAGAAATACAATAATTTATTGATTACAAATAGCGTTCTTCCACCAAGCAAAGTAGGCCTTGCATAGTAACCTAGCAATGCAGGGCGCTAACTTCCAAAACTTGTATCGGCGCATTGATACTTCGTAATGCGGTCACAACCGTGTGGTTGTAGTGTTTGTTACAACGGCTTCGTACGCGGCAGTCAATCATAATCAAATACTGGGGGTGCGTTCCGATCGTATATTTATATTCAAACTTTATTTTATTCCAGACTCACAGGAGGGTCCATACCAAACAGAAAACAAAACAAAAATAATAACAAGAGAAATACAAGACAAAACCACAAGTCATTCAATTTTACGAAAGACAGTTTGTGTGTAGGCTATCTCGCCAATGTTTTCGGAGCCTGGATGAGCACCGAAAGCAACTTTTCCTCGGGTCGGTTAAAGCCTCTATGACTCATCCAAGTGACACGTAAATTTATACATTAGATGTCTTAGAAGTGCCTCACATGTAGGAACACCAAAGAACACAAACAGTTGACTAGCACTATGCCATCTAGGAACCTGAAGCAGCAACCTCATTGCATCATTGTAAGCCACTGTAATCCTTCGCATACCACCTTTCCTGTAGCTACACCAAAGATGAGCTGTATACATAGGTGTGCAGAAAGCTCTAAATAATGAACATTTTACTTTTACATTGACAGAACACATACTAAACTTGCGAAGCAACATGTTGGTCTGAGCATATAGTTTACAACACTGTCGATAGATATCTCTGTCATCCTTCAAATCATCAGTAAAAACATGGCCAAGGTATTTTATTTCCTTGCATATCAAGAGAGGAATATAGCACAGATAAAACACAGGAAAAACCAATCTCCTATCCTCTCTACTTCTGAATATCATGACATTACTCTTTTTGGCATTATATGTGATATTATAATCCTTGCCGTACTGTGAGCACACCTTCAGTAATTGCTGCAGCCCAGCACTATATGGACTAAAGATTACCAGGTCATCAGCATACATAAGATGATTGATAACAGAGTTTCCAACAAGACAGCCTGTGTTACACCCATTCAGTTGTTTTGATAGATCATCCATATACACATTGAACAAAATAGGAGACAGAATTCCACCTTGGCGAACACCATTATTTACATGAAATGGGGCAGATACAACATTACCCCATTTAACCCGCATTGTCTGGTGGGCATACCAATAAACTAGTATTCTAAGTATATACTTTGCAAGTATACCTCTAGCAAGCAATTTCCCAAATAACTTTTCATGATTAATTCTGTCAAAAGCCTTAGATGCATCAATAAAACACATGAATACAGTGGAATTCTGGCTTCCATATTTAGCAACTATTTCCTTCAGAGCATAAATACACATCAGTGCCATGTTTTCTTTTGAAGCCAAACTGATTATCAGTGGTGAGAACAAACATTTCCAATCTTGTTAGTATGATTCTTTCCAGCACTTTAGAAAGGATACTGGCAAGGGCAATAGGTCTATAATTATCCATGCTATTTAGTTTACCAGCTTTGTCCTTAATGACAGGCACTAACAATACAGAGGTAATAGAGTCTGGAAGGACACCATGAGCTATGAGACCAGTAAAACGCATGGCAAGCAGAGGACAGAGCCTATGACTGGCAATCTTTAGGTGCTCTGCAGTAATATGAGCCATACCACAAGCCTTGTTATCATCTAGCATCATAATGGCATCATAAACATTATCTGACCTGACAACAATGCTTTCAGAAAGATCAACATTTTCAACTACAACTACATTACTTTTAACACAGTTGAATAAATTAAAGTAATGCTCACACCACACAGCTATTTTGTCTGGGCCACATGCACCCTCAATGTTGGATGGAAAGGAAGTTTTACAATTATTCATAACTCAGACCTCTTTCCAGAAATCATAATGGTTATTATTCTGCAGCTTCCTGGCGAGTGAATCAGCCCTCATTGTATTCTCATTTATTTTTATAAAACGAAGAGCATATTTAAATCTTGCATTGGTAAGTTTTTTATGTTCAAGCAATGACCCCTGTCTAGGCCTTCCTGATTCTGACCAGAGTTTAAAAGCTTCTCTAGCTGCAGCATATTGCTCAGCCACAAAATCATTCCATCCAGGTTTAATGCTATGCACCTTGCACTTATGTTTACAAAAGGGCTTACTAGAAGCATTAAGAGCTGTCACAATATTGTCATACATGGCACAGGTATAGTCTCAACATTTAAAGAGATAACAATTGGTATATGATCAGAGGTGGCCATCCCATAGTATATCTCTATATTATCCAGAGAGGCATGAGCATCTGCTGTACATATACAATGATCAAGCCAAGAGGTTGTGTGCCAAGCTTCACTAATATAAGTAAAACTCTTATCAGGCAGGAACATTTTGCTGGATATAATAAGATTGTTGTCATTACAGAACTGCAACAAGTGTCTAGTAGCCTAGTGCACTACGAGGTGGACTGCACAGGCTATTCCGCCATAGACCAGAGCAACGTTAATACCCTGTGCAGTCCACTTAGTAGTGCACTACTAGGCGATCGGAACGCACCCTGGAACTACCCATTTTATAACGTGAGTTTTGGCAGACCTCTTTCTGGTACTGCGAACAGTCAGTTATAGTGGTACGCCGTGCCGGACCGTACTGGCTTACTTTCACCCCTGACCGTAGCCCTGTAGTGCCGTCTGTATCGTGTAACAACAATGCATTGTGGGGAAACAATTTATACTTGATTACACTATAGTCAGTTCTTAATTTTTACATTAAAGAAGTTCGTTTTGCAGCATTCCAGCAAGCTATCTGACATAAGCTATGGTGCCAGTGTCCTACTACTAGTCGTAGGATAATAGGATAATTTATCGGTACAATCTCATTTACCGAAGGGCCAATTTTTATACCCAGATATGTGAAACTATCCATTGGGTTAGAAATAAGAGCCATTGGTTATTTTCCCTCTCTTCTTAATGAATTAGATTATTTTACATGATTAACTTTATACGCAGGTATTTCTCCAAACGTTTCAATAAGATCCAGGAGTGCAGGGATATAACTGTTTAGATTTTTTAGGAACAAAATGACATCATTGACAAAGAGTGCTATTTGGTGTTCTAAATGACCTTCTCGAATTCCACAAACGTCACTATGCATCCTTACTGGTATAGCAAATGGTTATATTGCAATAATAAATAGCAATGGTGATAAAAGACTTCCTTGTGGGCAACATCTAGAGATGATGTGACTTCTAAGGTTTAGAGACCACACCATTGCTTTGTACTGGTCTCACTGCAGGAGTCTTGAGCAATCTAAAGTATAAGTAAGTATAAGTCACTCTGATCCCGACATCATCGTTATATCAGAATCTTGGCAAATGTCTCAGATTTAGATGTTAATTTAGATGGTTTTAATATTTTCAGAGCAGATAGAATCAAGAGAGGTGGTGGTGTTGCTGTTTACGCCCAAAACAATTTAAATATAACTGTAAAGGTTTCCACCTCAGTCCCTGGTCAATTTAAATTTTTAGTGATCAACGTTAATTTAGGTTATGGGTTACCTTTTGTTGTTGCGGGTGTGTACCGTCCACTAATTCTACTGCTCCAACCAGTTTGTCAGTTACTTAAATCTTTGAGTTCCGAAGCTGTTATTATGGGGGACTTTAACTTGGACTGGATGTCCAAAGCCGCTGATTTAGAACATTTGTGTAATGAGTTCAATCTTATGCAATTTAACCACAGAACACACACGGCCAAATATGAGGAATCTTAATAAGTCTTCCCTGTTGGATCCTGACAAATAGGTCACATAAATACACACATTCCTGTGTTCCCAATAGATTTTAGTGATCACTGTCCAATTGGCTGTATTAGAGACACTAAAACGAAGAGATCTGGATGTCTGGATGCCTATAAGAGGTCTTTTAAGAAATTTGAGCAGCCATTTTTACTGACTTGTTTGATAGTGATCTGTCATCTATAGCTCTATTTCCAGATGCTGAATTAGCCCTGGAATATTTTCTTACTATTTTCAATTTGTTAGCAAACAAACATGCCCCTTTTAAGAAATGTATAATAAAAAATAGAAGCAATCCTTGGTATACTTATGAAATAGGAGAGAAAATATTACAGAGAAACAAAGCTTGGGCTTTGGCTAGATCTACTGCTTGTGATGTGGACTGGCAAACATTTAGACATCTTAGAAATACATGTACGTACATGGTGAAAAGTGCTAAATCTACATATTATTTGAACAATTTATCTGAATGTGGAAACAATCAAAAATTCTGGAAAGTGGTTAAATCACTTAAAGGCAGTGTTTCATCCTGTCTCCCCCAGCAAATAATGCTAGACTCTTGTCCTGTAACTGATAAAAAGGAGATTTGTGATGCTTTTAACCATCATTTTATAAAATCAGGCTCACTTCTTGAAGAATACAGTAGAACTATTGGGGCACAAATGGCACCAGGAGATGCCGTTTACACTAGTGTAGTAAAATAGATATTTTCTTTTAATTCCCGTGGAAATGGTGTTTCCTTCTCATTTAGACATTGTAATTGTTTGGAAGTTCTACATACCCTATGCAACACCAAGTGTATGAGAAGCTCTATGGGTGCAGATCAATTAGACCCGTATTTGCTAAAGCTTTCTGCCCCCTTCATAGTCGAGCCCCTGACACATATTTTTCATTTAACTATCACTTCTGGTTTAATACCTAAAATATGGAAATCAGCTGTGGCTACTCCTTTACATAAAGAGGGGGAGGGGGATACAAGTGACTTAAATATTTAGACCTATCTCCAACTCTCATGTCTACCAAAGATGTTAGAACATATGGTAAATGAACAGCTTTGTGCTTTCTTGTTCACTAATATTCTAAGCCCTTTTCAGTCGGGTTTCAGAGCTGTTCATAGTACTATTACAGCAGCTACTCTTGTAGTAAATTATATAGTTACTGCTCTTGATAAGAAACATTGTGCTGCTTTGTTTATTGATTTGGCAAAGGCTTTTCATACTGTTAATCACAAATTACTTCTGGATAGATTAGCCTTGCTGGGATTTGATGATGCAGACTTTACATGGTTTCAGGACTACCTCTCTGATATAACACAGTGCACAGATGCTAAAGGTTTGTTATCAAAGCTTGTAGCCAAAGAAAATGTTGTGCCACAAGGTTCGGTATTAGGTCCTACATTATTTACATCATCATCATCATCGTCATCCGCTTTGTCCGGGGTCGGGTCGCGGAGGTAGCAGTTCAAGCAGGGCATCCCAAACTTCCCTTCCCTACATTATTTACACTTTATATTAATGACATGTGCCTCTGTAAAAGACTGTAAAGTACATTTCTATGCAGATGACACCATTCTTCATTCCTGTGCTTCATCCATGGAACAGGCAATTTCAAACCTGACAAAGGCATTTAATTGTGTACAGAAATCCCTTAGAAATCTAAGATTAGTCCTTAATGAGTCAAAAACGAAATATTTGCTTTTCTCAAGGGCCAAAAAGTTAGATTATAAGGCATATAACATTTGCTCCCTTAATGCGGCCCAAATAGAGTGTGTTGCAGTTTACAAATACTTGGGAATTTCACTAGAGGAAAAGCTATCATTTAAGATGAATGTGCTTGAACTCACAAAGGTGAGGATCAGACTTGGAGCTCTTTATAGAATAATGTCATGCTTTTCACTTGAAAAAAGAAAGACAATTGTAAAATCTACTCTCTTGTCAGTCATGGATTATGGTGATATTGTGTTTATGCATGCAGCCCTTTACCATTTTAAAGTCCCTTGATTCAGTTTTCCATAGTGCTTCGCGTTTTGTTACTGGGGATAGTTTTAGAACTCATCATTGTACACTGTATAAAAAAGTAGGATGGTTTCTCAGTGATAGGAGAGAAAATTTTTATTTTTTGTTTATAAGGCATTGCTGGGCAAGTTACCTTTTTACCTTACTTCATTATTAAACACAAATCCAGTAGTCATAGGACACGCTCACAGGACTATATCACCATTGAAAGCCGGAAAGAGAACACAGAACTTGGTAAATCAGCTTTCAGTTGTTTTGCCTCGGATAAATGGATCAAGATTCAACAGGAATTGAAATTAGACCAGTTTGTTTCTGTCGAACAATTGAAACTTTTACGGGAGGATTTGGGAGCCGAAGAGTGTTCTTGTTTTGGTTGAAACTTAAATATTGTACTGTATTGTAAATATTGTATTTTAAACATTTGGATTTATTTTTTTGTTGTAATTTATATATTCTGCCTTTAAAGAGGGCACTGCTGGAAAAGAGACCTGGGGCCTATACTACAAATGGAGGTTAAACTACTCTAATCTAACTCGAGGTTATCAAGGAAACTCGGAGTTGACAAACTCTGATGATCCAAATGGGTGTTAAACGGGTGTTTTTTTGCATCAAGTGAGAGTAATGCCGTGTCCATTGCCACTCTCTGGCTATGTAAAATATTGAGCACTCGTCTGACATTGTGAAAGCCCTGTCTACCTTGAATAAATCAATTTTGGTCCTGTCCCACCACCCGAAGAAGCAGGCCTATACTCAACTTGAATTTGTTTAAACATTATAATTCCCTATTGCATTTATGATTTGTATAATCTTTATTTGCTAATGCAATTAATGGAGTATTGCATTTATGGTTTGTATACTCGTTATAATTACCTATAGATTTATGATGTATCGCAAATAGGGGTATAAGATTTAAATTAACAAATTCACATAATCAATTTATTAATTTCATGTAGAATGTATGCAAATGCAATTTAAGTTTTAATGCATAATATGAAAACTCTCAAAGCCATCTCATGCAAGTGGTAAATTCCTACAGAATCAATAATAATCAATTCCTGTGGAAATAAGTGTAGAATGTATAACAATGCAATTTACATTTTAATGCATTAAACACTTTGAAAACGCTTCATTACAAAACCAAGTTAGCATTTATAGTAGCTAAATTAAACGTAAAATGTCCGAAACGCAAATACTTTATTACAAAAGTCTACAATGCGATGGAGGCTTCAGTCAAAATGGTAAATATTGACATACAAAGTTTATAGGGGAGACCGGGGGCAATTTAACATCTCAAATGGCACCAATCAGAAAGAAGACAGAACCATGAAACTTAATATGCACATGCTCTGTAGTGATCCTTCAGAGCCTGTCGAAGTACAAACTGAAGACTCATACTTGTCAAAGTCTTTCTGCCAAGACTAATTTGAGTTGTGAAAGTTTTTTTCTTCAACAGTATTTCCCTCATACTATCTAAACCTTCAATGTATATACATTTAAATCTGTCTAGTTTTGATGACCATTCTGTTGTCTAACATTTCTATATATTTGTCAAATATTAGGTAGCGCTGTTCTAGCTAGTAGGGTAGCTTGTATGGGTGGTACAGTTGGGTGCAACTGTAACGCTGTTTATAATTGACCCCAACACCATCAAAATGGTGTCTGGATTAATAACATCCATGAAGATTTTTTTGTTTTGCAACTCCTAATTAAAAAACTCATGTTCAGTTTAAATGTCTACACAGTAAAAAAAATAAAGTTGGCTCAACTTATAATTATGAGTAACCTGGCTGCCTTAAGATTTTGAGTAAGATGAGCAAAGAATATAGGTTCTGGCAAACTTCGTTATTTTAGTTTGATGTACTTCAATTTAAGTTCATGCAACTCACTATGAAAAGTCAATTTGACATACACTAAACTGATTATTTAATGATATTGACATGTATTTGTAAGTTGAAAAAATTTATTTTCACAATACTGAAATACTACTTTCTTTTCACAATAGATATCAGGAGGGAAACACACGTACCCTTCGGGTACTTCAGATTGCATTCCCGAGTTTTACAGCTTGCCAGGGTAGCACCGGCCGGCATCCGCAGCGTCAACATATCTATGAAGTCGCCTTACGGTGTCGCCAGTTGAACCCAGGCGATTAAGGTGCTATATATATAGCTATAGCCCGCGCACCCTTAAGCCGCGAATTTCACAACTGCAATTGGCGGAAATTTCAGGGGTTGTAATTAATGATAACGATGTTCAGAGTAAGAGTTGCAAAAAATATGTTTTTCATATGCATTATATAATTTGCTATGTATGTTTAATAGGGATTGTATCACTTTGAGATTACTCTTGCACAGTAAAGCACAATCCAAATAAATTGTATTATCATTAATATTACATTTAATAACTTGCTGGGATATATGCAAATATATTACCTCAATAGCCTATCAGGATAGCAGTAACGATGACTTAGTTCACGCGGTCAAGAGTCAGGTGACGTCTTCAGTATGTTAATTCAATTGTTCTTGAGTAAACTTGAATGTCTACGTTGCATTGACTAAAATGCTTTGCGTGATCAGTTGAGCAGGTTCCAACTTGAAATAACAAGTTGACTCAATGTTTTCTTAATTTTAGTACAACTAACTTATTAAAACAAGTTGAACTAACTAAAAGGCCAAATCATTTTTTACAGTGTATGTATGCCATTATAGTTCTGTTCTGTGGCATAGTCCAGTGGTTAAAGGTGCAGTATGGAAGTTTGAATTTCTAGCAATAAATGAAATTTTTTAACGTTTATTACATACCTCCTGGAGGATATCATTAAACCAAATGCTCAGAGAGAAGGTGCGCTGTATGAGTGCCCTGGGCCCTGTATTCAGCTTTTAAATCTAGGGATGCCCGCCTATCGCCAACCAATCAGGAGTTTTTGCAAGGAGTAAGGGCTACCTGCCTGTCAATCACCTTGCGTGCACACTCCTAGGTCCTCCTGTTAACAGCGTCACCCTCCAAAAAAGCTTGATACAATTCGCGTCGCAGAAAAAAGTAGCAGCGGTGTGTGAACTAGTAGTTGCAAGGCGGCTGACGTCATTGCATGTCGTCTCGAAAGTCTTGGCTTGTCAAATCACCACGTGCAGTTTCAGAACGTTAGGAAGTATCGTGCCAGATTTATGTCAAAAAGGCATTATTTGTTTACATGCATATGTTGGATATACTCGGCAACGTATAGTAGCTATGGTGCCAATCGCAGCTAAATAAAAACGATTGTCATGCACTAGCTCATACTAATAGGGGAATAAAATTATTAAATTGTTTTTGTTAACGTTAGCCAACTGTATGTCGTTACTATGGAAACGGTCTTTTGTGTCTGTGTCTGCTTGTTGCTTTGGTGTGAACCAGAGCCATTGAAAAAGAAAAGTAAAAAAAGTAGCAGACTGTTACGTCCCTGAGAATAATATGGCTACTCTAGGGAGAAATAGGGACGAACACTTTCCAGGGAGAGAGGGAGAGGGGTAAATGTAAGCACACGGGAGGCAAAAGGACAATGAAACAATAGTTTAATTGGGCTCACACAGGATTGATTTGCACGGTGTTGGACCGAACGGTGCCAAAAGGAAAGAAAGAAATAAACAGCCTAGCTGCCTAACCAAAACTAAATTTATGAGAAAATACAGGGGATGGCACACGTTCCTAAACTACTGAGCTAGACATGGGTAAACTACGTGGTGCAAAGAGTAAGCCCATGGGCGTCTAAACTAGCCGTGCTCCTGTGCCCAACCCCAAAAGAAAACACCGTACAGAGTACGGGTGGGGAAACAAATGACAATAACAAATAGGGGTGGAACAGAACAGTACAGGTCCCCAAACGGGAGCACAGAGGAGAAGCAAACAATAATAACAACACACACTCAACGCCAGACAGACTAGACGAACAACACCACAAGTTCCAACCAACAACACCCAGCCAAGTAACACGAAGGACAATACACAACACAGGTTACGGGGAGAACGAGCACTAGCACCGAACACAAACAATTCACTAAGGACACGTCTCCCTCCTGATCACAACGGTGCTCGCCCTCCTCCGGGTGAAAACGGCTGTAGAGTTTTAAAGAGACGGACCGTCTCCTGATTGGTCTCCGTCAGCGGGCGGGATGATGATGAATGACGGACGGAGAAGCCAATAGAGAGCGGTCAATAGGGCACGGCCACCTGCATGTAGGAAGGATAGTGAAGGGGAAAACGGAAAAGAACACAACACAATGCATACACCCACAGAATAATACAATACGGACACAGAACACAGTGGGGGACGTAACACTCCCCCCCATAAAAGCAAGCCACTACTGGCTTGCAACTGAAGCCATTTAGGCAACTAACACACACAAAGAATACCCATTACACCACTGAGCAGGGCATCCTAGATAACGCATCCGCACATACATTATCGGACCCCTTTTTATGATGGATCTCCAAATTGTAACCCTGTGCTAGCAAAGCCCAACGCATCAAGCGCTGATTATGGTTGCACATCTGGTTCAGGAAGACCAATGGGTTGTGATCCGTGTACACAACGACGGGTAGAGTGCTCGACCCAACGTACACCTCGAAGAACTGCAGGGCGAGGAGTAAGGCCAAGGTCTCTTGCTCAATAGTCGAGTAGCGGGTTTGAGAGCTGTTAAACTTTCTCGAAAAAAAACAAACAGGGTGGTCTAGGCCGTCTGCGTCCTCCTGGACCAGAACCGCCCCAGCACCAACGGCGCTTGCGTCAACCTCTAATTTAAACGGCCGCTCAAAATCTGGCGCAGCCAGGACAGGAGCACTACAGAGCAGTGCTTTAGCACATACGAACGCCGATTCACATTCGTTGCTCCACACAAAGGGCACTAGGGGGCTAATCAGACCAGTTAATGGGGCTACAACCGAGGAAAAGTTGCGACAAAACCCACGGTAATAACCGGCCATTCCCAAAAAATGGCGCAACTCCCGCCGGGTGGTTGGAGCTGGGAACGCTGTAATAGCCTCTACCTTCGCTTCCACAGGACGCACTTGCCCTCCTCCTACTTGTTTACCCAAATAGGTAACGGTGGCTTTCCCAAACTCACACTTTGTGAGGTTTAGAGTTAGGTTGGCCTCTGCCAACCGCTCAAACACAGTCCTCAGCGTCTGCATATGCAGACTCCAATCAGACGAGTATACCACCACATCGTCTAGATAAGCGGTACATGCGGGGATTTTTGCCAAGACTAGGTTCACTAACCTCTGAAATGTAGCCGGGGCGTTTCGCATGCCGAAAGCCATCACGGAATATTGCAGAAAATCGTCAGGTGTAACGAAGGCGGATATTTCAGATGCCCGCGCAGTGAGGGGCACCTGCCAATATCCCTTCAACAGGTCGAGCTTCGTTACGTAGCGGGCTGCTCCAATAGTGTCTACACAATCGTCGATTCGGGGAAGGGGATAGGAATCAGGCTTTGTGACCTTATTTACTTTCCTGAAGTCCGTGCAGAACCGAAACGTGGTATCGGGCTTGGGTGCCAACAGGCATGGGGAACTCCAAGGGCTGGAGCTTGGGGTGGCTAATTTGTTAGATAATAAATAGGACACCTCTTGCTTCATTACAGAGCGTTTAAAGGCATTTACGCGGTAGGGGTGTTGTTTAATAGGACGAGCCGAACCCACATCAATATCGTGTTCCAGCACGTTTGTACAGGTGGGCACGTCACCAAACAGACATAAAAACTCGTTTATTAGAGCGGTGATGCTCATACCTTGCTCCCTACTTAGGTGATCTAAATGGGACGCAAGTGATTGCAACATGGCTGAGTTGTCCAATCGGGGCGTCATCCTGGGAATATTGCGTAACTCCACATCATCGCTGTCCTCAACAGCAACGTTACCTGAAATGGAGAGTAACACCACCGGCTTACTAGACTCTACAGCGGGCCCTGCTGCTTCATCTGTGACCTCGGGATGAGATTCTCCTCGGGCATGGTAACGCTTCAACATGTTGACATGACAGACCCTGGACTGACGCCGCCTATCGGGAGTCTTAATCACATAATCGGTCTCGCTCAATTTGTTCTCAACAACGTAAGGTCCTGAAAAACGTGCTAAGAGTGAGGAACCTAAGATTGGTAGCAAAACTAATACTTTGTCTCCAGGGAGAAAACAACGGGGAAACAGCGTGCCGATCAAACCGCCGTTTCTATTCCCCTGAGAAGAGGAGAGAGCTTCTCTTGCAAAGGCACAGGCCTCATGCAAACGAGCACGGAACTTGCTGACATAAGTCAACACAGGTTGAGTCGGGGAAGTAGAAGGACAGGAGGACTCTAGGAGCTGATCCTTTAACACTCGAAGAGGGCCACGGACGGTGTGACCAAACACAAGATCAGCCGGGCTAAACCCGAGGGATTCCTGCACACAATCTCTCTCACAGCGAATAGCGCAAAGGGTACCCCATCATCCCACTGCTTTCCTGTCTCCAAACAGTATTTACGTAGCACCGCTTTAAAAGTTTGGTGCCACCGCTCCAACGCACCTTGACTCTCCGGGTGGTAAGCACTAGATATCCTGTGCCGGATAGACAAAGTTTTCATCACTTGCTTAAAAACGTTCGACATAAAATTGGTACCCTGATCGGTCTGTACTATTTTTGGCAACCCAAAAGTAGAAAAGAACTTTACTAGGGCTTTGATAACCGCCTGCGCAGTTATTCTCCTAAGGGGAATAGCCTCTGGGTAACGAGTCGCCATACACATAATCGTCAAAAGATACTCATGACCAGTTCGTGATCTGGGCAATGGCCCTACGCAGTCTACTAGTACGTGTTCAAAGGGTTCTCCCATCACCGGTATCGGACATAAGGGAGCGGGAGGGACAATCAGGTTCGGTTTCCCCGCTAACTGACAGTGGTGGCAGGTACGGCAGTACTCTACCACTTCTCGTTTTAATCCTGGCCAAAAGAAATGCCTAAGGACACGATCGTACGTCTTACGAATGCCCATATGTCCAGACCACAGGTTATCACGAGCGAGGGACAGTATTCTCTGCCGGTACTCTACCGGAATCACAATTTGGTTAACCACGTTCCATTCCTGACCTGCGTGAGTACGAGAGACCCATCTACGCATAAGGATCTCATTCGCCACTACATACGTGACGTCGTTTTTTTGTAGTCCCCCTGTAACCATAGCAAAATACTTCGCTAGGGTCGGATCACCTCTCTGTGCCGCCACCAACTTCTGGCGGGTCATTGGTAACGTGAGAGTCTCACCCTCAATAGCTTTCGCTTTGACATGGGGAACCTCTCCACCCATCAAGGGAGACTCTGTGACGTCACTAGAGAGAACTGGAGCTAAAACAGAATCAGACAGGTTAACCATTTCACCCTGCTTACGCGCCTGGGCGCGAGTAACCACACAGGCTGGGAAGACTTTCGGGAAATTTCGAACCAAATCTTCAGCTTGGGCTTCTGGTTGCTCTAATACTTCTATAATTGGGGCTACTCTACCCCCTGCCAAATCATTCCCCAGAATGAATGACACTCCACCTACTGGTAATGTGGGTCGCACGCCGACCTGGAACACGCCACTGATTAATTTACAATGGAAACGTACAGTATGCAGGGGCACTGGTATATATCCCATTTCAATCCCTTGTACCAATACACTAGACCCACACGAGGACTCACTAGACAGAGGCAGTACATTGGACAGAATAAAAGATTGTGAGGCGCCAGTGTCCCGTAGGATGCGGACGGGCCGCTGATCTGTCGGGTCACTAAGGAGAGACACCAGACCGTCTAGCAAGAAGGGCTGATAGCTAGCGTCAGTAGACATTCCACCACTCGCTTTAATCGGCGCCACCGTGGCAGGACGCGAAACGGTGCGGACTAACCCCACCCCCTTTGTATGCTTATCCTTATCAGGCAGTGGACGCTTTTGTTTCAACACTATACAGTCGGCAATAACGTGACCTAACTTGTGGCAGTAAAAGCATTCTCTCCCCTCCTTGGGACGAGTTGAAGGTCTGCCTGGGGTTACTGTGGATGGGAACGGGGCAGGAGCTCTACTCTCTGTTCGGGAATACACAGACACACTTTTATGAGTGATAGCAAATTCATCCGCGAGCACCGCTGCCTGAGCTAATGTCGCAACCTTCTGCTCGCTTAAGTATGTTACTAGACGCTCGGGTATGCTGTTTTTGAATTCCTCCAGCAATATCAACTCACGAAGGGCACCAAAATCAGTGACCTTGCTGGCACTACACCAGCGATCGAACAGCGTCTCTTTCTCCCTGGCAAATTCCATAAAGGTACGAGCCTGGGCTTTCCGATGGCCACGAAACCTCTGCCTATACGCCTCCGGGACCAGCTCATATGCTCTTAATACCGTCGATTTAACTATGTTTATAGCACAAGCTATCCTCCAGA
>JAPMUY010001269.1:5000-17622 GCA_026901105.3 Galaxias olidus
GCGAAGATTT
This sequence comes from Galaxias olidus, assembly GCA_026901105.3. Classification (NCBI taxonomy): domain Eukaryota; kingdom Metazoa; phylum Chordata; class Actinopteri; order Galaxiiformes; family Galaxiidae; genus Galaxias; species Galaxias olidus. Next base: position 5,011 of record JAPMUY010001269.1, read on the forward strand.
AATGATGCGTTTAGCCCATTCAATATATTTAATATCTACAGACTGATTAATTACTAACTGTATTAACTCCTGTGTTCCCAAATACCAACATTTTAGAGTTAGAATTTCCACATTGTATATTATTTCACTTAACACGCATTTGTTATTATAGGACTTTCAAATTCATGCAATGTTTCTAATCGCATGGGATGCCATAAACTACATGGTATTCCACGTGAGTTAGTGCCCAGGATAGCCCAGAAAAAGCAAAGGGAAGATTGAAGACAGGATGGGGAGAAAAATGCTTGTGTAAGTAGATCCCACGCCATTGTGTGAGTGGGACTATAGTGGGCAGTCTGGGTGAGTGGGGGTAGGCAGGAGCGAGGTCGGCAGCCTTATAAGCTGAATGGATAGCCCGGAGTCAGTCCTCGCACACACAAAGGACCGAATTGAAAGAAAGTCATTTGCATCGTTCAATCTTCCCCCCTCCCTTTGGGGGAGGGGTGGTGTTGTTGTGGTGCTAGTATGTTTTGCTCTGGTTTTGGTGTGTGCGCGCTCTTCCTCGCTGTCTTGTCTATCACCATGTAGACGGGAAATTGCCCCGGCGAAAGCCGTGAGAGAGAGGAGCTTTAGTTGGCTGTTGTCGCGGTCTTCTGGTCATCTGATAACTTGATGGCAGGGCAATTCACGATCATTTAGGGAGGACCTACATAAAAGTCTTTCAGGCGAGCTCGATTCGGTCCCTTGCGTTTTAGTGGGCGCTATAAACGGCCTTGTTTTAAAAAGTGGAGCGTGCTGGCATGGGGTCGGGAAAAACCCTTTGAACGTCTACTTCCGACCAATCAGAGCGATTGACATGGAAACGAGTGGCGTGTTTGTCTCTCTTTGAAGTCGTGGCTGTAAAGTTAAGACAGACAGCAGCTTACCAAAAGCTTTTTTCTCGACTCCAAGAAGAGAGCTATACGGTTTCTGAACAGCTGAATAGCTTGCAACTTCTCACTGCTTGAATCACCCGCCCCCGATCGTCCCGTGATCCGAATAGAAGTGTGTGATGAATGAACAATTACCGCCCATTCTACTATGGGATGACGAACATGTACCATCGTTAAAGCTGTACACACCAGATTTGATGGGGACGAACAAAGTTCCTAGTAGTGACTAGACATGACTCATTGTGGGACATTTAAGTAATAAGCTTTTCTTTTTCTTTTCTTTTTTAAAGTGAACTGATCATGTTTGATGGACACGGGTGGTTGTCTGTCTAAATGAGCGATTATTTTGGGGTGGACAGATGCACCAAGTGGCTGTGTGAGAGTGTAAGACTGCTTGCGGAAACAGGTGGGGTTTATGTGTGTTTGGAGATGGGTGTGAAGGGACTAACTGGTGGAAACGGTGTGTGTGTGTGTGTGTGTAGGGGGGCATGATAAATATGGGTCAGGGCTGGCTTAAACGGCTTAGTCACCTAACGCGTCTTTAACAGGTTAACAGATGAAACAAAAATATCTGTGGGTGGGTGTGCCCGCCCTGTGTCGCGTGAAAGTCTCTTGTCAAAGGGCCTCCAAGATGTTCCCTGTGTGTGTGTGTGTGTGTGTGTGTGTGTGTGTGTGTGTGTGTGTGTGTGTGTGTGTGTGTGTGTGTGTGCTTGGCAAGGAAAGGTATAGAAACCAGAGACAACGCTGAGCCTCTGTCTTCTAGTGAAGGGTGCCACTTATTCAGGAGACAGAGGACCGGTGGGAGAACATCTGTTGGTTTGCGTCCAGAGTTCCTTCCGCTTCGGACAGCCGCAAAGAGGAAAGTCGGTTTGTCGTAGAAGCCTGACTATGCTGCTGTAATCTCTGCGCCTTATGGCGGCTGGTGTTGTGTAAAAAAAACAACAGCTATCTTTTCCACAAAGTGGAATTAGAAATCCAAAATGTTGCATGTGTGAATTTCACGTCTATTCCTTTTCTCCAAGCTCTTCTCATATAGGACATAGCTGGTATTGAACCACCTTTTGCTGTGATAGCGGTATCATACACGCGCCAGTGTACGGGGTTAATGTGTATGCCGACACAAGATGGTGGTGGGTTTGGCTTCCTGGTCCTTAGGGTGGCGAGTGTGCTGGCGGAGGCCAAGGCGAGCTGGTGTGGAATTCCACCAGGTAGTGTGAGACTAGCAGAACAAAGATTCAGAGCGGCTGGGAATACTCAAGTAGATCCCCTAGAGGTAATACCCAGAGGAGCTGGGAATACTCGAGTAGATCCTCTAGAGGTAATACTCAGAGGGGCTGGGAATACTTGAGTAGATTCTCTAGAAGTGAAAAGAACCGGGGTAGGCGAGTGTAGTTTCCGGGTTGTTGGGAGAAGGTGGTGGTTTGTGTTTGTTTTGGGTGTGCGTGTGTGTGGGTGAAAGAGAGACGCTTTTCACCTAGAATTCAGTTGCTTTCTCTGGCCCTGTGCCAGCGATGATGCAAAACACGGAAGTAGTGGGGGGTGTGTATCGACGCACGAGTGAGTCACACACACACCCCACACCTCACACGCACTAGTTAGGAATTCACTTTCTCTTGTTCCAAAGTTTCTTTTTTCCTTCAGTCACCCCTGTGACTACTTTTCCCCACCCATTGACACGGTAAAAAAGAGCAGGTGGGGAATTTTCAACAGAAAGGTGAAGGAGGAAAGATGGACAGAGATCATTTAGAATTTGGAAAGCCTTTTCTTTTTTGCATAGAGAGGAAGAGGGAGAGAGAGGACTAACCCCAATTCTGAGAATTCTGAGCTCTTTCTCTCTTCATCCATCCTTCTACCTCTGTGTGTGTCTCTCTCCCTATCCCCCCCCCCCCCTTCATATCTCTCTACCTTGAGATAAGTGGCAGCATAGACGCTACCGGTGCCACGGCAACGGTCGTCAGGGAAACTGTCTTCTTTCTCTTTTTTTTTGCGCTGATGTGTGCGTGTGTTTGTTTGTTTCTTCCGTCATTAGAGTGGTTGCTTGTCAAGGTTTTTAGAATGTCCGTTTTCCAGGAATACTCAGACTTCGAGGGGGAGCAAACAAAATGGGGGAGTTTCGGTGTTATTGTTTTTTTCAGTTAGGGAATGAACACATATTGTTCTAAACTTCTTTTTTTCCCCCCACCTTTTCTGACTGTTCTGGGAAATATGGTTGAAGGGCAGGCGTGGAAAGTGAGAGTTACTGACAACAATACAGTTGTTGATACACACACACACCGTCTCGATCTCTTATGAAGTTGTGTCTACACACATCTTGCAGGTATACATCTACTACCACGCGTTCTTCTTAAGATTATCGCAGACGTTTAACACACTCATGGGTCGACGCGTCACTCAGTACAGATAGAGCCTTCAGCGTAGGCACGCTCTGTCTGCTGTGGAAATCACGAGTGACACTTCTCTTCCTCGGAAGTCCCTTGTTCTGTGAAATAGATGCAGGGGGGCCGCAGTGACTGGAAGAAGGACGTCGTCTGCGTGTGTCTCGTTTCGTCAACCACTCGTCCTCCACTTTCTCTGTTTACCAGAAGGCCGAAGAAAGCGCCGTAACTTCAGAGTCCGTTCTGATGGGGGTTTTTTTGTTGACGACGGCGAATTAGCCGTGTTTCCAGTCGTCTGCGTCTGGTGTGTCATTAGAGAGACTCCCTGGATGACTACATATCCCATGTTTGGGGGTTTTATTTAAACCGACTGGGGTATTGACCTGTGTCGTGTATCCATTACACCTGCCCTGCCAAACCGGTTGACAGACATTGTTCCACATTCAAAATACTGACTTTCTCTCACATAGGTTCACATGTGCAAATGTTCACACACACACACACACAGACAGAGCTTATATCTGTTCCACAGGAAGCGTCAGGTTCTGAACCCCTTCCTCAGGGCCCCTCACACACACACACACACACACACACACACACACACACACATCTGGGAGGCTTACTTCCTGTGTCTCTGACAACAGCTTCCTGTCTGCACTCTGTTAAACCCTTTCTGTTCTCCTTTTTCTCAACGTCAAACACACGTGCGCCTCAGCTGTGCGCGAACTGTGCAGAACTCGCTGTTGCCATGGAGACGCCAACAGTGCAGTAGTCTCGACGGTGACTGGCTTTCAGGCGGGTCAGGTCGAAACGGGGGTGGGGGGTGGGGGGGGGTGCTCCTCTGGTTTACAAATGAAGGTAGGGAGAGCTTTAAGGAGGGTAGAGTAGAACAGTGTGCTTTGTGTGTGTGCGTGTGGAGAACACAAGGAAGTATGCTGGCCATGTCCTGGGCTGACCTACCCACCCCCACACTGTGTGTGTGTGTGTGTGTGTGTGTGTGTGTGTGTGTGTGTGTGTGTGTGTGTGTGTGTGTGTGTGTGTGTGTGTGTGTGTGTGTGTGTGTGTGTGTGTGTTGGAGGCACAGAGGAGATTTGCTGGTGCGTGTGTAACCAGAAAAAGAGTGAGTGGGTGTGTGGGAGGGCTAGGGAGGAGCAAAAATAAAACTATGGACGCTCGTGTGACGATCTCGCCCGCATCGCGGATCTGGAACAGAACGCACAGACACACACTGGAAGCCTGGCAACGAGGCGGGCGGAAGGACTCGGTGTCTGGCGGCTACAGCAGTAGTGTGTGTGTGTGTGTGTGTGTGTGTGTGTGTGTGACGTGTTTTCTTCCAGAACTCGATCCCTATCTGGGCTTGATTACATAACTGCCAAATGGAGCGGGAGAGAGAGGCAGAAAGGCAGAGAGGCAGACAGACAGACAGACAGACAGAGAGAGAGAGAGAGAGAGAGAGAGATAGTCGGAGATGGAGAGAGATATTCTATTCTCTGCCGGATCCAAAGGCCGCTGCCGGAAGCTTCTTCTCCTCTGTTCCTTCTTATCTGGCGTGTCTTTATCAGCCGGCTGCCATAGGGCCTGGACCTTTCACTTTCTCCACCTCCCATCTCCAACCAACTCCCCCCCCCCCCCCCCCCCCCAACTTCTTTATTTTCCCCCTCTTTCTGTCGTTTTTTGGTTTCCCACCCCCTCTTCATCATGCTTTTTATTTCAAATGACGTTGTGGCTTAGTCACTCTGTTCCCGACTCAAAAAACATCTGAATAGACGCTCTTACTCACTCTACACACACACACACACACACCCTCGTCTTGAGGCAGTGTGCTCCATGCTTTCCCTCTCTCTCTGCCTCATCCCGGCTGGTCTATTTTGGTCCTCTCTAAGCCCCAGCGTGGCTGTCTGGCCGGGCCCCAAACCCAGCCTGTGGCCTGGCTGTCTCACTGCCGGAGTCACTCACCAGCGTTTTGTTCTCTCCCGCTTGCCGTCGTGACTCGGCAGACACCCCCCCCCCCCCCTTCTACAGGGGCCGGTGGCTCGCCAGCGGCTTAGTCAGTCGGCTGGTGATGATGGTGTGTGTGTGTGTGTGTGTGTGTGTGTGTGTGTGTGTGTGTGTGTGTGTGTGTAATACTATAGAGTTATGCTTGGTTCACACACCCTCTTTAGTAGTTGTGGCATTGCCGGCGAGGCGGTTGGCATGGCGATGCCCCTAAGCCAAGCCCCCCCCTCCACCCCACCTCTCCTCTGCTTCTTACCCGGTGCGGTGTGGTAACCAGGCCAACGGGGGCGTTGACAGGAACAGCGCTTTGATGTGTGGCGTCAACAGAGGGGGGGGTGGGGGGTTACCGATCCCCAGGAGGTATTGGGGGAGGGGGGTTCTCACGTCGCCACCTAGCCCAGATGGTGTCATCATCTTTCATATCTCCATATCACCTTTCTGCTGTGTACACGTGTTGTGTTCGGGAACACAATGCTGTTGATTCTAGTAAGATCTGTCATTTCCTCATACTGATCTGGCCGCATGGCTAAACGTGACACACACCGCGCTAGTGTTGCCACATCGCCGCTCTACTTCTTCTTCTGTGGCTGGCTGATCCGTGGATTTTCTCAGTTTCAAGAAACTCCCCCTCCTTCGCTCGGTGAGCTCACATCCTGTTTGTCTTACCAAAACACCCCGGTTTGATAGGTCACCCCTTTTGTCGTCGCGGGGGCCGCGCCCCAAAAACCCCCGCTAGCGTCACCTGGCCGTGGCGGGACACCCCACCCCCCTCGCCTGACTGCACAGCGCCGTCCCAGGAGGGGAGGAGTTAGGGGCAGCTCTTCGGGGGAAGCCCTTTCTTCCGCCGCTGACTCAGTGGAAGGGGGCGGGGGGGGGTTCCCCTGGCCACTGCCTACCCGGATACACACACACACACACACACACACACACACACACACACACACACACACACACACACACACACACACACACACACACACACACGCGCGCAAGCCTGTCTCGTATAACCCGGCGCGTCGCTGCGGGGACGGTGTGGATAACCTGAGCTACTTCAGCTGCTGTTTCAGACGGGAGGAGAGAGCGAGTGTCTTTCTCGGAGAGACAGACGTCTGGCCTCAGCTCCCCAAAGCGCCCTCAAACACACACACACACACACACGCCCTCTATAAAAGGTCTAATTGCAGCCCTTAAAGTATAGCCTGGCTGGGCTCGCGCTCCCTTGAATGGATGTCTGTCGCTCACTCGTTAGGTCTTAGAAAACGTTTCGTCCCAATCTGACACTTTATTTGTTTTTGTACGTTTGTTTTCTCTCTCTCTCTCTCTCTCTCTCTCTCTCTCTCTCTCTCTGTATTTCTGTTGTTGTCCTTGACCATTCCTCTCTTACTACCCCCTCCCTTTGTTTTTTTGGGCGCTCCGTGTTTTTGATGGCGCCTCAGTGTCACGTGGGATAGTTGACTTAGCCCGCCCTGTCATTCCTGTGAGAGTGGACCGGTCCTGTTTGCGTAGCACCTCGCCTGTTACACCAGGCACGGTCCCTCTCACCATTCCATGCATGCCTGTGTGTGTCTGTGTGTGTGTGTCTGTCTGTCTGTGTGTGTGTCTGTCTGTCTGTCTGTGTGTGTGTCTGTATCTGTATCTGTGTCTATGCCTGTCTATGCCTGTCTGTGTCTGTGACTATGCCTGTTTGTATCTGTGTGGGTGTGAGCAAGCCCGGTGTGTCAATTCATCTCGTCCCCCACCTCCCCCCCGGGACCTCCCTTGGTGTCCACCTGACCCCACACTGCCCCCACCCTGAGCGTCGAGGCCCTCCCCCTTTCTTCGTGGGTTTTTTTTTTTTCGGGGGAACGCGACGCTCTGTGACGGCTCTCTCGATTGTGAACTAACAGGAACCCGTGCAGGGTGTCGTCCTGGACCGCGCTCTGTGACTTTGACTGCTCCTTTTTACAAGCGCCTGGCACCTCTGTCGCTCGGTGGTCACACGCTCTCCGGCTTTGATGTTAACACTTCTCTTTGTTCTCCTGTGTTGTTGTTGTCGTCGTCGTTGTTGTTGCAGGGCGCGGGAAACCCCATAGCGATGATAGGCGGCCGCAGCTGAGGCTCGACGCGACTGTGAACCCCCCTTCTTGGTGCTAATCTGAAAGGTAAAAGCCAAAGGGGATTACTGGGTCTGTCCCACCGGTTTGCTGACCACCTTGCTCGTGTGTGTGTGTGTGTGTGTGTGTGTGTGTCTGTGTGTCTGTGTGTCTGTGTGTCTGTGTGTCTGTGTGTCTGTGTCTGTGTCCGTGTCCATCAGTGTCTGTTATCCCCTCCCAATATCTGTGTCGTCCTCCTCTCCCGTCTGACTGTGACAACTAATAAGCATGTGTGGGTGTGTGAATGTGTCTGTGTTGGGCAAGCCTGTCAGAGTCCTCCTCATAGCGCGTAGCCTGTCTTTAGGTGTCATAGCGCGTAGCCTATCTTTAGGTGTCGTAACCTGTAGCCTATCTTTAGGTGTCTTAACCTGTAGCCTATCTTTAGGTGTCTTAACCTGTAGCCTATCTTTAGGTGTCTTAACCTGTAGCCTATCTTTAGGTGTCTTAACCTGTAGCCTATCTTTAGGTGTCTTAACCTGTAGCCTATCTTTAGGTGTCGTAACGTGTAGCCTATCTTTAGGTGTCGTAACGTGTAGCCTATCTTTAGGTGTCGTAACGTGTAGCCTATCTTTAGGTGTCGTAACGTGTAGCCTATCTTTAGGTGTCGTAACGTGTAGCCTATCTTTAGGTGTCGTAACGCGTAGCCTATCTTTAGGTGTCATAGCGCGTAGCCTATCTTTAGGTGTCGTAGCGTGTAGCCTATCTTTAGGTGTCGTAACGTGTAGCCTATCTTTAGGTGTCATAGCGCGTAGCCTATCTTTAGGTGCCGTCTGCCCCTGGACGGTGAGGCAAAGGTGTAACGGGGCGGACAAGTTGTATTTCGGTCCCTCCGCGATCTAAAAGAGGAATGCCTGAAACGCAGTCCAGCCCACTTAAGCTTATAATAGCCTGAGATATCCACGGAAAAAGACGGGGGAGAGGGGGCGGGAGGCTCCGTGGACGAGCCCTGCTAATGTGGGACGTGATGAAGAGTGTCGCAAAGCAAATCACTGTGTGTGTGCGTGCCTGCGTGCGTGCGTGCGTGCGTGCGTGCGTGCGTGCGTGCGTGTGTGGCACTCTTTGGCTCCTTAGCGCTCCGTGTCTTTGTTCCGTGGAAGTCTTCTTTTTTTATATATATCAGGCCAGTTTTAGGGTTTCTTAGTATCTAAGATGCCAGCGGGGGGGTTGTCCGTCAGGTGAGTGTATGGGTAACATGGAGACCGACAATACCCTTTGTGTATCCCAGAGCATTCCTTTATGCTGCGTCTCCTCTCGGCGCGAGTGGGAAGATGCGTGCGGGCATGCGATACGGAGCTCTCCTCCTCCTCCCTCTTCATCCATCCCTCCTTCCTTTCATCCTTCCAACCCATCTCTATTCTCCTTAATCTCTGCCACCCCCCTCCTCTTCATCTCTTCGTCTGTTGTGTCTTCCCCCTTCTCCCTCTCCATCACGCCTGGTCTAATGAGATTAAACACACACACACACACGCAGGATCTCCACACGCTTTTTAGGAGCGCGCACATACATGTAACCGTATGCACCCTCACACACAGCCAGTGCACTTGACACGCTCAAGCTATAAGCGCCACATAATGTGGCAACACACACACACACTGCTTGGCCGTGCTCCAGTCTTCTCCGTGTCTGTTGTTATCTGTGGGCCCATGTGAAGGATTACAGTAACCTCAGTGCTCTGCTCTTATAGGTGAACTCCCCACTGAGCCATCTGTGCCCAGCTAATAATCCACCCGGCAACCGGCTGGCTGACCGGCGCCCTCTAGGGGCGGATCACGTACACTTACTCGCACAGGCCCCCACACACTGTTTCAACAGCGGAGACAAAAGACATTGCTCGGATCTGTTCAGGGTCAGAATTCTTCCTTGATCTCACCGTTGCGCCGCGATGTAAAACCTTGACATTCCTTATGACACAAACGTAGGAGAAAGCAGTGGCATGGGGATAGAAAGAGGAAAGTACAGGGAGAATTGGAAGAGAATGAGAGGGCTGCTTGTACAGTATAAGTGTTTAGGTTGGCTTTGTCCTAAATACTGCCAACACCCTCCAGCTCTACACACACACACACACACACACACACACCCAGCTAGCCTTTTATAATGGAAGGTCCGCTGGCCTTTATTGACTTTTCTAAGTCTCTCCTCCTCTCCCGCTCTCCTTTTCCTTGGTTTCTTTCCTTGGTCACCTCTTTTGAAACACTCCCTCTCTCTCTCTCTTTGTCTCCTGACAGGCTTGTCGTTTCTCGGTGCTAAACAGGCCGGCCGGACCGCACAGGCAGTCTCTTCCTGCTGCCGTGGGGCCTTCTCTGTGCTGCAGTGGAGGGCTTCACACACACAGCTAGTGTGGTGAGTAACCAAACCCCGGTCTGTCCGTCCTCCGCCCACGGCCCCATTGTCTGTACAGTGATAATGCCGTGTGAACATGCACCAGCACGCACGACGTGTTAACACCAATCGTCCACAGGTTGCACTCGTCCTCCGACACATGGCTTCTATTTGGAGGACAAACGTGTGTTGTGCTACGCTGCGTTAAGTGTGTGTTAAGTGTGTGTGTGTGTCTCCCCAGACTGGATGCATCACGCGGTAGAGCAGTTTGGCGGGCGTGGCACACGGGACTCCTTCCCTCTGGACGGACTCAACAGGGGACCATGGGCTCCCGTGGGCGGCCGCGCCTGGCCGCCACCCTCCAGGTCTGTAGCCACGGCAACGGCACGCACACCCACACACACACACGCGCCACAAACAAACAAAAGGAGCAAGCCGACGCCTCGCTTAACCCCACCCCCTCTCGAGGTTCGGTTTCACGTTGGTCTTTTGAGACACGGAGCGTGCGGCGATAAGGTGTTTGCTAACAAGGGCTCTCTGGTCCCCAGGTGTGCGCCTGGAATCAACCAACACCAGCTCCTCCCCCATCTACCTCCAGGTCACATGGGCGGACTGAACCATGCCGGTAAATTCCTCAGTAACGGGTAAGTCTTGAGGCGCACACCGTTTCGGAAGGCGTGCCATGGCATGGACGAATGTTTTAAACTGTCAATGAGTCCCCACCGTAGAACAGCGTCGTTTTGGAGCGCGTTCTGTCATGGTGGCCCGTGTATCTGCAGCGACTCCTTACCCGGCCATCCTCTTGTGTCCCCCACCAGACCCATGCAGGTGCGGGGAGGCGAGAAGCCGGACTTGTCCCCGGCCATGCTGTCGGGCCTGGGGCCCAGGGAGCAGCAGAGGCCCCCTCCTGCCTCCCACCCTCCCCCGCACAGCCGGGTGTGGGAGCAGCTCGGCCAGCTGTACGAGTCGCACCCGCCCCCGCCCCACCACGGACCCCCGCCGCCCGCCCCCCTTCACGGCGAGCACGCGCTCCGGCTGCACGGAGGGGGCTACAGCGGCGGGCAGCTTGGCCTCCACATGCCCCCTGGCAGACCCAGTCAGCTGTTAAAGGTGAGGGGGGGGGGGGTGCACGTTGTTGTTGTTGTTGTTGTTGTTAAAGCAGGAGAAAGGAGCGGCGCAACATGTTTAATTCGGAAGGGTTGAAGGGATACAGAAAAGTGTATATGAAGATTAACCCGGAAGTATTATTCTTTCTGTTTGTCTCTCTGATTGTCTTTTCCCTCTCTCTCTCTCTCTCTCTCTCTCTCTCCGTCCCCCTCTCCCTCCGTCTCCTTCAGTATGGGGGTCCTCAGGAGCAGCTTCCCCCCAGGGCGCCCCCGCCACTAGGTGATGACATGTGGGCTCAGGTGCAACAGGTACGCACCCCCACTAATTGGTCCTTTCGGACCCCAAACACACACACACACACACACACACACACACACACTTTATTCTCACTTCAGTACACAAACACACACACTTTATTCCCACTTCAGTACACAAACACACACAAACATACATGTATTCCCTACCCCAGTAGCCTATCCAGCTCTTCCAAATTGTGATGAAACTGCATATTACCCTGAGTCGAGTTGAAAGAGTTGTCAGTTAGAATCTTCTCTCTCCTGCAGCAGCAGAGGGGTTACCCCGCTAAGATGTCGGGGGGTCAGCTGAAGAGACCCGGCCCCCCGCTGGGAGAGCACTCGGTCATCCAGCACACCCATTCGCCGGCGTTGCACCCTGCCTCCAGACAGGGACCCGAGGACTGCCCCAGCCCCAGCAAGAGGAAGAGGGCCTCTGAACAGGTACGGGAGAGAACCGCCGGACAAGCACGCTAAGCTAACTGCAGCATGCTAAGCTAACTGGATCGTCCAAAGCTAACTGCATCCTGCTAGGCTTACTGGATGATCCCAGGCTAAGTAGATTATGCTAGGTTAACTGATTATTTTATGCTAACTTGATCATGCAAGGCTAACTGGATCAGGCTAACTAGATCATGCAAGGCTAACTGGGTCAGGCTAACTAGATCGTGAGAACTACATCATAGGCTGAATGATGATAGCTGACAACCACTGTTAACTCTATTTTAGCTAAACTTCTGTCCCGAAATGTTTCCCCTTTAAACATACACTTTAACTCGGTGCTAACCCTGTCCGTTTGTACAACTCTAACCTAGCCCCTCCTTGCAGGTGCCCCATCCAGGGATGCAGCAGCGTTTCCCAGGGCCGGGCCAGTCCCTGCCCCCCCAGCAGCAGCAGCCTGGTCCCCAGGGCCCCTACCCCGCTCCAAAGCATACCTTCTGGAACCCCATCCACAAGACCAACAACTCTCCGTGGCCCCCCCAGCCCGAACGTAAGGCCCCCAGGCAACAGGAGTTCCAGGTCAGACGAGTAAGTAAACATTTAAACTGTGTGCGTTTCTTAAAGAGGCAAAGGATCTCTTATTATGTTTAGTGCATCGTTTCCTTATTTCTGCAGTACCAAGACTGTTTTTTTTTTTTTGCCTCTTCTTGCAGGAGTCTAACAAACAATCCTTGGGGAGCTACACCTACAAGCCCTCTCCGCCCTCCTGCGCCCCTTCGCCCATCTCCCCGCCCCCAACCTCCTCCCCGGGAGGCTACAACCAGGGCCGCGGGGCCCCCCAGCCCCACAAACTCCCCTTCCAGCCTCAGCCTCTCCCCCAGGCACACCACCTACCTTACCCCCACCTGAGCATCAAACCAGCCCCCGCCCCGCCCAGCCACCAGGCCCCAGACCCCAGGGGTAGTCACCCCCAGAGAGGGCCTCTTGCCGGGGGCAGAGGCATCACCCAGGCCCCCTCTCACCATCTACCCACCCCTA
>JAPMUY010001270.1:0-18065 GCA_026901105.3 Galaxias olidus
CAGATCGACTATTAAGTCTTTGTTCCCCCAAAAAGTTGCAATGTTGTGTCCCTTAGAGATTAGGTCTAAAGATTAAAAGTTTGAAGTTGTGTGATTGATTCTCTCATTTTGATCATGAACTAACGTAAAACTAACAATGTCTTCCATTATCTTCAAATAGGATGCCTGGCTCCACATTAAAAACATGCAGTTGTTGCCAGGCAAAAATTAAAGTTGCCTGTAAGACCTGTGGATTGTGTGGGTCAGCCCAACCCCCCCAAAAAATCCTCAATGCGTCTCGGGAGAGATATGAAGAAAACTGGGCCAAAAAATTAAGGAGGGGGAACAATATCCACAAGGTGATGGATTCTGTCAAGCTACTGGTAAGCTACACTATATAAGATAATACATTTTTTACATTTACATTTCCGTCATGTTTGCGTTTCCACAGGCAAATGTTGTGGATGGTACGGAAGATAATCGTTCCGTTCCATTCTGTCTTGCTACTCGCTAACCGTCTGTTGAGGTTCCTAGTAGGGTTGGGCGATATGTTATATCTTCCACTGCCTTTCAAACAACCGGCGACTTCAATAATATTCGCGCAGGTATGTGTGCAGTGTGCGAAGGGGCGGGGTATTCCCTACTATGTTCCTGATGTTTTTACTCTGTCGTGATGAATACTACGTCACGATAGTTACGCTTTGAACCCCGAGTACATTATAGGATACCTGTTTGCGGTTGACACACAAGACAGTTTTAGTATAACCGTTCCGATACCTAGCGACCCGTCCGGTCCCGACCTGTCTTGTAACCTACCGTTTGGTGGAAATGAGCCTTAGGTGTCTCTTAGTTCAGTGGTTTTCAAAGTAGGGTCTGTAGTGCGTGGAAATGGTGAATCATAATATTTCAATACATTCTTTCTCCCCAAAGCCTGTTTTAGTCTATCTCAGTTAGGGATGGGCATAATTATTTGACTAGTCGCGGGAGGACCACTTGAGGTTGGTCCTACTAGTCGGTTAGTCAAAATGTGATCGCTAAATACAATACATAAACTCAATAATATTCTGTTTACTAGTTGATGAGACAAAAAAAATGGTTTATGACCTGAGTGTATTAGCCTCTGAAGTAACTTTTGCGCACAGTTGCAAGTAGTACCGACCACACCGGTCAACGGCGCACGGGCACTACCCAGCGCTCAGAGCTGGGCTCTCTGGTTTCATTAGTTAAATGCTTTTGCTGATTTAATCAATTGGTTAGTGCTACAAGAGCTAATATAATATGAGCCTTGAACTTAATTTCCTTAGAAACAATGATACCAGGTAGAAATGCACCGATACTACTTAGTGGTATCGGTATCGGGCCGATACTGGCTCCAGTACTCGGATTGGGTATCGGAAAATATTACCCTATCAATGTCTGATACTTATGCTTTGTTTGAGTCTGGAAAGCATTGTAAACCATGCATGACAGCAAACGAAAAAAATAAATGTCAGAGAACATACTATTACAACAGAGTTATGTAATGTAATGTACAAACAAAACACACCTGTCTGTCTGTCGAGCCGAAGTGTTCTCTGTTTAATACTTAAAGTTTTCTCCTCAATTTTCTCTCTCAGCAGTTGCAGAGGATCACGACCACCTTCAATGGGTTCTTTTGAAAAAAATGGAATTGTAATACATTACTGAGAAAGTGAACTGGTGAAAAGTGATTTTCTTTAACGCTCACTGTCTGGGGCAGTATCTGAAGTGCTCATCCGTATTTAGACATCTAGCTTCAACACCTTTCTAGAAAATATACCAGTGTGAGCCCAGTCCTGGACATCTTTGACCCACTTCTGCACTATTTCATCATCCACTGCAAGGTCAGTTTTCAAGCAGTGAAGGCTTTCCTTCTCCTTGACAAGGTTCCGCTTAGTCTAAGACTATAATTACCTTTGTGTCTCAAAAATGCATTTTATATTACATCTTCAGACTACTTGTTGGCTCTTCTTAGCAAAAATATCTAATAAAATCAATCAAGTTTCAGAATTTGCATTACTTTTAGTAAAGTACTTATTTGACCTGATTTGTGTTTTTCTTGATGAAGGCACTATTTGGAAGTTGCTTTTGAAAAAAGTGTCTGCCAAAGGAGTGTAATATAATGTAAACCAGCATGAATGTGAACATACCTCGTAGAATCTTGCACCCAAGGTGCGGCACATGTTGCAGACTTTCATTTTATTCCGTCCTATACTTTGATAAATCAGCATATCTGTACGTCCTATACCAAAATAGATGAAATAGACAGTTTACTTAGCCAGCAAGCAAGCAAACACACTACTCTTGAGGTTAGTCCAACTACACTTGGTTGAACAAACCTCCTTTAGACATAAATTTATGGTTGATTGCTGTTCTAGAGATGAGGCTATTGCCTTGTTCAACTTCCTCTCCCTTAGTCGAACCAGCACCAGTTTGGTAACCTCCTCCCCACTTAATCTATACAAAAAGAGAGATTTAAGTTCAATGTCAAAATATATTTTTGGGGCTAGCAAGTGGTAGAAAAAGGTGTACATTTTACCTCACACTTCACGCCATGAGCTTTTGCTTGAAGGATTGAGAGAAAGGGCTTCATGTCCTGCAGATGTTTGTACTCAGGACAGGCATTACATACTTTAGCAAGGTAGGGGACATATTTGCAGACAACATCCATGCAGATAAACACCGGCTGGTTTATTGATGCCATTTCTTTCTGCAAGTAAAGCGGAAAGGCAAATATCTCCCCCCTATTGGGAGTACATTCATTAGGCTATTGTATCGGCATATTAAGACAATGTCTTATGTCTATGTTGAAGAAGTCACATTCTGTGATTATGAAAAATGTCCTGACCTGTACATATTTAAGGCCGATGACGGCGTACAGCAGTCTTGATCCCCTCATCAAGTTTGCTGCTTGACTTTCTGGCAGATTCTTTTGTTGCTGCAAAAAGTGCATTCCCACATGCCCCCTTTCCTGGTACCTATGGAGGAGAAGCATTCAAATAAACAGTAATTCAGGGATAACATTCAGTACTGTATTTCATTCCAAAGCAGTGGATGTATAAATAGACAATGGTAATATATACTGTACATTGTACTATGCTTCTTTGGTGTGGTGGGTCAGGGTTAGTATGGTTCTTTTTTGTTGGCACTTACATGTTTGACCCTTTTGTGGATGTCTTCCACAAAAGAGGCCACATCCTGGTCATTTCACAGGAATACGCCATCAAAGTAGCCACGATCATCCATGCTGAAATTCAAATGCATAGATCTATATTAAGGGCGAGGTGTTGCCAAAAAAAAAAGGATTAAAAAAAAGCATGTAAAAAGATGAAAAATGTTCATGCTGTGGCTGAAATAAAACATTTTACATTATTACATTAAAAAGTATGAATTAGCATACCACCCAGCCTTTTTAAAGCGATAATGCTTTCTATTTCCATCAACTGCCACAGCATGCATAAGCTTTGAACAAGCTGGACATGTAAAGAACTCTTCCTCACACAGCTTGTCTTCTTCATAGTGGCATATCACCCACTCCGTGAAACTCTTTGAGAAGGTGTCTGAACATACGTAACCACTCTAAACAAAACATTGGAGGCATGAAAATATTATTTCAAATGTCAATTATTATTTGTTTAGTATTTGTTTATAAACAACACCCTACATTTACCCTACCACAGTGTGTTGTGGTCTGGTCAAGCATTTTAATAAATGCTAAACCGGAACTCCCTGGTGCTGCCAGTTTCAATCTTTCAAAGAAGTAGAAGATGTCCACATCAAAAAGTGTTTGAAAGTTTATGGTGGCGGGCCAGTAACCACTTTGCTGGACGTCTTTCAATCCTGGTCCCCAGCTAGGACTGCATTCTCTGCAATGTACCTCTGGCAGAGCAAGATCATAGCGGCCTGGAAAATAAATCAAGATAAGCTAAATTCTTCTGGTACGGAAGTAAAAATGGTCTTATTCAAAAATACAAACAAATTGATAAAACTAATTCAGAATAATTTGGGAAAAACATAATAGATTAACATGCAGAACATATTTTCATTCCATCCATAATCATATTCAGTTTCAGAATAAGAACATTTATATGTTTTAGAAATTACTGATATGAAATGTTGTGACATATACAGCATTTACCATTCAGATTCACAAAGGTAATCTGCTTTCCTTGTACAACTACTTTGCTGGCTGATGTACATTCACAAAATCCACGGTCGATTTCCATATGCAAAAGTCGAACTAAAACAACCAAACCAATGAAAAAATGTAAAACACACTTAAAGTAATGACAAGCAAACCCCACTAAGCTACTAAGGGGTTGCTTTTGAACAGATAGAAGACGGAATTGTTAACGCTCAATTATATCATAATAAAGTAGCAGTTAGGCTTTAACGTTTAAGAAATGCTTTACCTTGAGAAATGTATGCATATCCTCCATCTGCGTCTTCTGTGACCACAGTTGTAGGAGGCAGGGGTGTAAAACCCTATTGTTGAACTTCTGTTATGCAGAGTGTGGATCTCATGGATGGCAATGTCACAGTCAGTACAATAATACAGGCATGGCATACACTCCTTGCACCTGATAACTGCTTGTTTGGTGTTGCATTTTTGGCATAATTGAGATCGTACACAATTTGCTCCCAAAGAATTTACAATAAGTTGTGGCCTCTTTCCACTTGTCTATGGAACAGGTGTTCCTCGTTGTCCAGTTCTGTGATGATGATGATGATGGTGGTGGTGCTGCTTGTGTTGGAGTTACCTCAATATCATTAATCAGCTGTTGTAGATCCTGAAGGTGTGCATCTGTTTCAGAAACTATTAAGAATAGAGAGTAGGCAGTAGGACAGCAACCGAATTCCCTTCCAATGGCACACTTTTTGTAGCTGTGTCTAATTAATCTGATAACTTTAACATTAACAGTGGACCACTGTAAGTAAGCATACTGCCACTAATTTGTGATGTTCTAAACTTTATCATGGCGTATGCTTAAATATACAAGTATTAGGCCTATTTGCTTATGATATATATAATGTGCAAAAGACAGAAGAATCTGAACAGTATAAAAAAAATTGAATTTACTCACCAAGATCTTTTTGAGGAGGAATCTCATTGAACTCCGTAATATTGTGATCTCTTGATCTAGGCCTAGGATCTGAAAAAATACATTGTAAAGAACAATCCGCCCCTCCCTCAAATGCCAACTGAATACCTCTCTCATGCCTTTGCATTAATCTAATAGTGTAACCAACCACAAGATCTGTATCAAACTAGGATAAGTGAGCACATGGATCAGTATATTTGTGCAACTGTGCTAAGGAGGAATTCTTCAGGGTGACCTCAGGCTTTGGAGCACGCTCGTTCAGGCATAATTTAATATACCATGTACCATCGTTGTCTTCCTTCAGACCCACCCATCAATTTCAATCATAATGTGTGAACAGGCAATCCAAATCTACTAGAATGTAATTATTAAGGAAAATATTCACTAGTCTATAGACAAAATATGAATAGAACATTCCTTCCATGAAAATGCTTTATGGTCCATTATATTTCTTCACAACAATACAATTGTTACACACTAAAGGAAAAACTTATCAAGTGAAGTGGATGAAGAGGGCCGGGTCTGAGCTACGATTTGTCTTTCACCATCCCTTGTTCTCCAACTAAATGATAAATCGGACCATTTGGCCATTTTTCTTTCTTTACCTGCAACTATAAATACATTCAGTGGAAGAGTGTTCTTGTGTTAATAACAGTTTAAATGATTTTGAGATGTATTTAATTAAATGCGTACTTAAGAGCATGTTTCATTACCTGGGGTGAGCTCAGCTCTTTGGAAAGCAATTGACTTTTACCTGTGAGCTCTAGAAGCCTGACCTCTGGGTCTTCATTCTAAGCCATCTTGATCTGCAACACAAAGATTATAAGCAGTCAAGACAGATAAAGATAGTTAATGTGTGCATGTGGTTGATGTGTTAGCCTGCTTGAGGATAGAACTGTGTGTACTAGTTTAAATTGCTGTATGTGCCATCTAGCTAGTGTAATGGATAATTTCAATCTATGACAGAAAATAACCAATTAATGAGAGGGAGAAACTATGAAAAGATCAAGTACAATTTTATTGATGACTACAGAGTCTGAGTCAGAGTCTGTACACAGAGAAAATACTACAGTTAGATCAGTCTAACGACATAGTAAGTTCTGATTAGTTGACAAGGTTCTAACGAGTATAAAGGTCTACAAGATAAACAATCATTCCATTGGACAAGATGGATCACATGTTCGTAATCAGCATATCTAAAGACACGTGCGCAGGAAAATAAGACATGACTTAATGTTATGACTTAACCCATACTTCAAGCTTTCAGTATCTCCAAAAGGCACATACTATCTCTTTGGTGACCTGGCTCTCGCTCTGACCGTCCCCTCACCCCTGAACCACATCCCAGGCCGGAACATCCGCAGGATGCCCAAATTTGGCCACAACACTAGTAGACTACCCCGCCATTTTGCCGTTCGCGGCACACTACGCTGTTAGCTAGCCTCGTGTGGTAGGCATGCTAGCGATCTTTCTTAGGGATTGTCAGATTATCACAATAACGATTTGCATGCATCGTCTACGGATTTGTAGGTCGTGCAGATCATTTAGAGCCTTATCAATGTTCAAAGTGATAGCTAGCTATTGAATAAAAGGTATATTTGGAAATATATAAGCCAATAGAAACAGCAAAAAGTAACACTTACATCAGTAGCCCGCGTTATACTCACCCCGCCAAAGTAAAAAATAATCTGCGTCCAGTCTGGATACCCTCCTCATTTGAGCGGTCTCGGAAATGTCCGGAACTGAAAAGAATGTTATGTCTTATATGGCAAGACATATACAATGTCTTATATCCATTGAATGAACTTTAATTTCTCACTCTTACTACTTGTACCCAGCGTGTCAGTCAGGACAAGAATAAAGATGGTGATCATCGCCGTCTCTATTCCATCACTGAAGAAAACTTTCAGATTACAGAGTTTCATGTATGACTGTAGGTCTTTAACAATGTAAGATGTGCATTAACCAGCTGGCTCACTGTTCTGCAGACTAATGTTGAGGAGGAACCCCAAAGCACTCTCAACGTGCCTGTGATGAAATTACAAGCTCCCCTGAAAAACCCACGACTGGTAATGCTTATTTTCGGTGTGTGTGTGTGTTTGCGGGTGCATGTGTGTATTTCTGCTTAAATGAGAGAGAGCGAGAGAGAGAGAGAGAGAGAGAGAGAGAGCCCGACCGACCCACCCCTTAACAGCAGTCATGCCTTTACATCTCCACAGTCTCACCTCATTGGCTGTGGCCCACGTCGTGCAACACCCATACGATTTCCCCATGTGGGTGCCCTGAAGAAGACCTCATGCCCACCAATGGAAGTGTTTCCCTCCTCCTTGCTCAGGGGCAGCCAGCCCAAGAGGTTACCCAGGTTAACTAAAGTCCAGAAGGAGACCCAAAGTAAAATCATTCGGTGCCTGTTTGACCTTGACAATGAGCTAGAGGAAGAGATGGTGTTGATTAATAAACGCATTGAGGAAAGCGCAAAGAAAATCCAGGAGCTCCAGAGAACAGGCCCCAGGAAGGGATCCATACGAGGTCTCTTCAACAAGGTAATGGGGACAAGAGATAAGGCCAACGATGAGGCTGAATTGGAGCACTGGAAGTACTCAGAGCAAGTGGCAAAGACCTTAAGATCGATGGTCTACTGCGTTCAAAAACAATGCAGCCGAATCAATATTGTGTAATATGATCGGGAACAGTGGCAGCGTGTGCTATGGACCATTGAGGAGTTCTTCGAGACCTATAAAGCAAGCTGGGATGGTGGGTCACACCATTCGGAAATCCAAGGTCCCCACAGAACTTCAGCCTGAGAAAAAGACCTCTGAAAGGAGCTCTGTAAGTTGAACATACTTTGAAGAATTTTCTGTGTCTGCAGTCGTATTTGTGCTTTGGCTAATGCGATTGTTTTTGTCCGTCTTCCAGTGCACAGGGAAGCTCTTTCAGGTGTCCTCCAATGCTCGCTCCCTTTTAACCTCAGCCGCCCAGAGTCAATCGGTTGCTCAGGCTGCTGTGACCCAGGCTTCAGTGGTCAAGTCCGTCGCCACAGACCATGCGGTGGTGAACACTCCCGTGGTTCCCGATTCCACAAAAGATGACGTCCCAAATCCTGTGACCACTCCCAGCCTTGGTGCTCTGCCCATCTGGAAGTACCTGTTCCACCGCCGCAGCTGTCGACTGGCTCCCATCACCAACCTCACCCCTAACGCCAGGAAGCTGCTTCAGGAACCAAGACTGGTCCTCGAGGTGAGAGAGACAGATTCAAGTAAAATATGGTCTATTTACTGATAAATGTTTTGGTAGACAGGCAGATAATATGTAAGTTATCAGAAAAAGTACAACATAAATATTCTAAAATTTTCAGACAGAGAAAGTCAGTGAGGTGCAGAAGGACTTGGTTGAGCTGGAGCAAACCCACACTGTGGAGGAGGTGAGGGAATCAGAATATACAGTATATGTAGCTGGCCTTGAAAACAGAAATAATGTTTAGATGGATTAACCAGTAAAAATGAATATTTGATGAAAACCTTTTTTAAGGCTTTTTAACTCATGAGCAATGTGCAACCTTTTTACCTGCATTGCCTTCTAAAGTCTGAACTAATGTTATATAATATGCAATGACAGAAAACGATCCTTCCACTGTAACACAATTATTTGAATATTAGGTTCCTCAAGTCGCTGTCCTCCAAACTGAGATATTGTGCAAAGTGATGGATCCCTTTACACACATACACACAGTCACTGACTTTCACTGTAACTGTGAATGTGTGCTTAAGGGCAAGATGTCTAAATGTAATGTCTGTATTTGGATATTGAAACCCTCACTGCACTTCTCACAGTTACACACATTGTCAACCTTTAAACCCCTACAAAGAGCCATGGCACACATGTAAGCTAGTCCTGTTTTCACTGTATTCAACATGCATTGTAATAAAGCGTTTCACCATGGATTGGCCTCTGTATTTTTTTTGTCAAATAACCTGATAGAATTACCATGAACAAATGGTGTTCTGAAAACATTTGGGATGAAGCATGTAATGGCATAATCATAAAATCAGTTACAGAGCTCAAGTAGTCTGTCTGCCATCTTGTACTGCCTGTTTAGAACCAAATAGGACTCAAATTTACTTTCAGATTTTATTTATTCTATACAATATGATATTTCATTTTCTTTTAAGTTTAGTTATATGTTATTATGATGTCTACATCTGTATTTAATGACAGCTTGACCACAATGCACTGCCCTCTCTGTTAGTCCAATCCGGTGTCATTCTTGAAGCGTCTGTCGTCCCGAGAAGCGGTTTCCATGGACAACCTATTTTGCACACATCCAGTATTTGTCAACGGAGCACTCCTTATCGTGCCAGGTGTTTAGCTGGTCTGGTGTTTAGTACCAGTACTACACACAGTCCTGGTGTTCCACACGGTGGCCTGTGGGCTGGCCCGGGCCCCAATATCTGCAACGTCAACACACATTATAAAGGTATTGATGTCAACAATATTTCATAATATAACGATTGCTGTTTCAGAACGAACTGGTACACAAACTCTTAGCAATTCTATTTCTGTGTTTACAGTTGTTTTTATTTATTTCTTAGTCTTTTATTTCATCCTTGTATGTTTCGGCTTGACTTGTGTGAAGTACATTGAATTGCCTATGTGTATGAAATGTGCAATACAAATACATTTGATTTGATTTGATAACGAGAATATATATGTATGGTGAATTTACAACAAATAGTTTGAATTCAAGGATATGAAATGGTGAATTAACAAAACTTTTGTTGTTTATAAATTCAATAAATATTATAAAGCGGTAATTTATTAATAGATTTTAAACAACTAATCTATTTTGCTGGGATTCGAAAACAGCACTCGACAGTTCATGTCTCCCAAACTGAACCAATCATCCATCCATCCATTAGCTATACCGCTTATCCTATGCAGGGTCGCGGGGGGGCTGGAGCCTACAGGTCGTCAGTCTATCACAGGGCCGACACATAGGGACAGACAACAACTCACACTCACACCTACGGACAATTTAGAGTCACCAATTAACCTGCATGTTTTTGGACTGTGGGAGGAAACCGGAGTACTTGGAGGAGACCCACGCAAACACGGGGAGAACACACAAACTCCACACAGAAAGACCCTTGGGTCAGGTGGGGATTGAACCAAGGACCTTCTTGCTGTGAGGCAACAGTGCTACCCACTGAGCCAATCAGCCAAGTTTTAAACTATTTTATAAGTGTGACAGTCTCGACGCCAAACTGCATTGAAAAAATAAACTCCAATTCGTTCACAATTAATCGAGAAAATAGGACTACGAAATGCATTCGCCCATTTAAGGGCCAGGGCAAACACGGCCTTTTAAACAGATAATGGTGGCAGTGGTATTGACTTTTTTTTAACGCTACCAGTATATGTCTTATGTGTGTCAAATGTGTCTTTTTGTGGCCAACGTTATCCGATTGAGCCTATGAATCGCATGTCATGGCTGCAACAGTCTTTTCGGGAGACTTCTTACAGCTTCCTTGAACGATTTTTTTTTTTTAAATGTGTTTTATTGAACAAGCAACATATACAAAATTTCCGACATTACACTGACATAATATGCAATATTTACAATCTGCAATTGAAAGAAAAATATATACTTCAACACAATTAAACATTGAAAAGCACCTTATAATATTTAACTGTGGATAAGCGTTTTTTGTTATCTAGTTTTTTTAGGGACTCAATTAGTATATCAAAATAATTTAGACATAATTTGAACAGTGGAGTGGATTTATTGTATTTTGACTTATGAATATGACATTTACCAATTAGAATAACAAAATGTACTATATATTCAAGAAAGGTAATTTTATTTTCAAAATAGGTTATAACATCCTAACTTTCAATTATTACTGTGTCCAGTTTTAATGTAAACATATCGTATTAATTAATTCCAAAGTTTATGAGTACATCTACAGTTGAAAAACAAATGCAAAGAGGTCTCAGGGTCAGGATTACAAAAGGTACCTTTTTCATCAATGTTTACAAATCTAGATATAAATTGGTTTGTGGGGTATATATTATGTATTATTTTAAGATGTACCTCTCTTACTTTGTTAGAGATACAGAACTTATAAGGTAGTAACCATGTTTTTTGCCATTGAATGTTAGAAAAGTGAGAGCTCCAGAAATATTTTCTGCGTGGTGTAACTTTTCTTTTTCTATAAAATATATCTCTAAAATGTTTACTAGTGCATTTACTATCATTGAGGTCAATTCCATTAATTATAAGCTCTGAATCCAATCTTTGAATGTCATGTGAAGATATTCCACATGACTTCTCATCAGTAAAGATAATCCAGAAGGAATAGCGTTAATCACATAACGATACTGTTTAAAAGTGATAGGAAATGATTTAACTCTCAAAAATTCTTCATAGGCAAAAATATTACCAGTTTTCAAAGATATCGCTAAGAAATATAATATTTTTGTCCATCCAATGTTGTAAGAAAATAGATTTGTTTTTAACTGTAATAGTTTCGTTATTCCATATAAGCGTTTTGTGCGGAGAAAAATTGTACACAAAGCACATTTTCCAAGCTAAGAGCGCTTGTTGGTAGAATTTTGACAACTTCAATGGTAATTTATTTATTGAGTAGTTACAAGCTAACAAAAATGTGAGGCCTCCAACTTTTTAAAATACATTACGCGGTATGAAATACCATATAGATTCAGGTATTTCTAAGCATTTTTTTTTATCCATTTCACTTTGAAAGTGATCTATAAAGTCTAGAGATTCAAAACCTCATTCAGCTCGATTTCCTGAAATCACATATTTTTTCATCGTTTCATCATTGTCATGTAAACATAATATCTCACATTTTGATTAATTAAGTTTTAAACCAGAGGCCATTGAAAACTTATTTATAAGACATAATGTTTTGGCAATTTGAGAGCTATTTTTAAGAAATAAAGCAGTGATGTCCGCAAATTGAGATATCTCGATTACTCTATTAAATATAGTTATTCCTTCTATGTCAGGAGTGTTCAACACATTTAAAGAAAGAAGTTCAACAACAATAATAATCAGAAAAGCGGAAATAGGACAACCTTGAAGTACTCCTATGTATTGAAAAAGTTGAGGATCTATTAGGATGTAAGGCTATACAGCTGTTAATATCTTTATATAACATTTTTACTGTAGATATAAAGTTATTTCCAAAACCAAATATCTTGAGTGCTTGGAACAGAAATTGATGCTCGATAGTATCAAAAGCCTTATAAAAATCTAGAAATACTATGAGAGCATCTTTTTCAATGTGATCTGAATAATCAAGCAGATCTAGGATAAGTCTCATATTACAACCAATGTGACGTTTAGCCATAAAACCAGTTTGTGTTTCATTAATTATTTCATTAAGACCTTTTTTCAGACGTTGAGCATATATCAGGGCAAATATTTTATAATCTATGTTTAACAGTGTAATAGGCCTCCAGTTATCTATTAACATAACATCTTTATCAGGTTTAGGTAACAAGGTAATTAGTCCCTGCTTCATTTTGGTCATTTCCAAGTATAATTGCTGAATCTCTGTTCTTAGTATACCCAATTTGAAATCTTCTTCCTCTGTAAGATAATCTTATTTTATAATCATATTTAATTCGTTCATAATTCTTTCTTCATGAGCCAATTTGTCTTTCTTTATGACTTTACTACGATATATTTCTAGTTCTCTGACTTTAATTGTAAACAATTTCCATTTTTGAATATGATTCATATTTTTGTCTCTAAATACATATATCTTTAGCTAAGGATTTTACTTCCGCATTAAAAAAATTGTCTTTGAGTAAATTGTTATTCAGTTTCCAGTAACCATGAGATTGTTTGTATTTTTCTTTAGATCCTACCAGACAAAGCGTTGTCATTTGATGATCTGAAAATGGAGCGTAACAATTTGCGGTATCTAGCACAAGTTGTAAACAAGCAGGGTCAAATAACCAAAGATCTATTCTAGATTGGAGGGTTTTTGATGCATTGCTCCATGTATAGGCTCTCACATCAGGATTAAAAAACCGCCACACATCAGTAACGAGGAGCTGCTCACATAGAAATGATGTAGCTTTGATTCTTGAATGCCGATTAAATCTAGAGGGAAAGCGGTGTAGTATTGTGTTGCCAAAGATCTAGGAAGGTGGTAGGAAGTATGCACAGACAACAGATTTTTTGCAGGTTTGCCAGGATATTTATTTTCATTGTCTTATCTTGATAAAAACATAAACCAAAGAAATAAACAACAGTGCCATTGCATCAGTCTTCCATTGAATAGGTTTAAGTTATACTTGCATTTTCATTCTCATGGCTCACAGCAGCATCTCATAGGTTCGACCCTCCTTCCTCAACTACCAAGCCCAACTGGCCTATATATATCCCAGTCAATTACCTAAACCCTCTGTAGGCCTTCTCTGATTGGCTCACACACATACAATACCCATAGCATTATTACCCCCTTCAAATGGTTTCACCCAGGATCATCCCAATACTGTGATGACGTCACTGAAAGCCGACACCCGGAACTGTCTGGCACAATACCCGTAACTTTGAGGGGTCTCACTAAAAACCCGATTATTCGAGTCTGTCATCAATATTAAGGCGTGGTTACAAGAAGAAAAAAAAGTAAAAAATTAAGCAAGGTCACCGAACATGCGCAGTTGCGCACAGAATGTATTTCAAATTTAAATAACTTTCATCAGGTACGTTGTAGGCTACTCCTTTTGTAGTAATGTATTTATTTACTTTCTCATAAATCATGTACATAATTAATCTAAAACCGTGTTAATTTGTTTTAGAGAGACAACGTGTACTCCAGACCGTTCCCTTTTCAATTGTAGCCTGCGCAAGACAAGAGCTATCCATATATAATGCTAGTGGTAACATTGAAAGTGTTATTTTAACTCTTATTGAGGGAAACCATCTCAAAAGTTTCAAAAGTATGTTAGTTAAATATGTATATAGATATATATATATGTAATATTTTTTACAATGTTGTGCTTAGTATTTCATAAAGTGCTTGAATAGCTGTACCTATGAACCAAACACTTGGCATCAGAGCCCGGTCTTTCATGTCTACCTGTTCTAATGACCCGAACACCTGGCTTCAGAGCCCGGTGTTTCATGTAACAGGGAACTTTGCATGTCTACCTGTTCTTGTGACCCAAACACCTGGCTTCAGTGCCTGGTATTTCATGTAACAGGGAACTATGTATGCGTAGCTGTACCTATGACCCAAACACCTGGCTTCAGAGCCCGTGTTTAATTTAACAATGAACAATGTATGAGTCGCTGTTCTTATGACCCAAATACCTGGCTTTAGTGCCCTGTTTTTCATGTAACAGGGAACTATATATGTCTACTTCCTCTCGATTCCTGTTACATGAAACACCGGGCTCTGAAGCCAGGTGTTTGGGTCATAAGTACAGGTAGACATAGGCTACATAGTTTACTGTTACATGAAATACCGGGCAGTGAAACCAGGTGTTTGGGTCATAAGTACAGGTAAACATAGGCTACGTAGTTTCCTGTTACATGGAATACCGGACACTTAAGCCAGGTGTTTGGGTCATAGGTACAGCTACGCATACATAGTTCCCTGTTACATGAAACACCAGGCACTGAAGCCAGGTGTTTGGGTAATAAGTACAGGTACATATGCATAGTGCACTGTAACATGAAACACCGGGCTCTGAAGCCAGGTGTTTGGGTCATAGGTACAACTACGCATACATAGTTCCCTATTACATGAAATACCGGGCACTGATGCCAGGTGTTTGGGTCATAAGAACAGGTAGCCATGCATAGTTCCCTGTTACATGAAACACCGGGCACTAAAGCCAGGTGCTTCGGTCATAAGTACAAGTAGACATACATAGTTTACTGTTATATGAAACACCGGGCTCTGAAGCCAGGTGTTTGGGTCATAAGTACAAGGTAGACATGCATAGTTTACTGTAACATGAAACACCAGGCTCTGAAGCCAGGTGTTTGGGTCATAAGAACAGGTAGACATGCATAGTTCACTGTTACATGAAACACCGGGCTCTGATGTTTGGGTCATAGGTATAGCTATTCAAGCACAGCATTGAAAAAAATAATAGATATATATATACATATTTAACTAACATACTTTCGAAACTTTTGAGAAGGTTCCTCTCAATAAGAGTTGAAATAACACTTTCAATGTTACTACTAGCATTACATATGGATAGCTGTTGTCTTGCGCAGGCTACAATTGAAAGGGGAATTGTCTGAAGTACAAGCTGTCTCTGTAAAACAAATTAACACTGTTTTAGATTAATTATGTACATTATTTATGAGAAAGTGAATAAATGCAAATAAATAATGTAAATTATTGGGCCAGAGAATTGGAGCAGTGGGTGTGGTATTGCAGTCGCTTTATCGCACCGTTGTGACGAAGAGAGAACTGAGCCAGAAGGCAAAGCTCTCAATCTACCGGTCTATCTTCGTTCCTACTCTCACCTATAGTCATGAAGGGTGGGTCATGACCGAGAGAACGAGATCGCGGATACAAGCGGCGGAAATGAGTTTCCTCTGGAGGGTGGCTGGCATCTCCCTTAGGGATAGGGTGAGAAGTTCAGCCATTCGTGAGGGACTCGGAGTAGAACTGCTGCTTCTTTGCGTAGAAAGGAGCCAGTTGAGGTGGTTCGGGCATCTAGTAAGGATGCCACCTGGCCGCCTCCCTAGGGAGGTGTTCCAGGCACATCCAGCTGGGCGGAGGCCGCGGGGCAGACCTAGGACCAGGTGGAGGGATTATATCTCCACACTGGCCTGGGAACGCCTTGGAATCCCCCAGTCAGAGCTGGTAAATGTGGCCCGGGAAAAGGATGTTTGGGATGCCCTGCTGGAACTGCTACCTCCGCGACCCGACCCCGGACAAAGCGGATGAAGATGATGATGATAAATACATGCATTACTACAAAAGGAGTAGCCTAGAACGTACCTGACGCGTCGTTATTTAGATTTGAAATACATTCTGTGCACACCTGCGCATGTTCGGTGACCTTGCTTAATTTTTCGTTTATTTCTTCTTCTTGTAACCACGCCTTAATATTGACGACAGACTCGAATCACCGGGGCTATGGTCGAATTCCTCAATAAAGTACATCCTAATGACTTTCACTATGTACTTTTCCTTAACCCCGAGGGAAAACGTCATGGGGTTAAGGAAAGACATTAAAGATAACTCAAAAGGACTTAGAAAAAGACAATCGCGTTGCTAAAGGAATCCAACTGCACTTACACTTGGCTACGTGATCAGGCGACGGTGGTTTTCATGAGTCGTTCGTGTAGAAACTACAATGTCCCGTAGATTATTGTAGCCTACAAAAAGCGCATTTGAACTACTTCGCCGGTGCATTGTCACCTTGTTGTTTCATAGCCTATATAAACGTGTGGGCAAGCCAGATAGGCCTAAATATACTAGCCTACTTTATTACCAAGGTTGGAATTTAAATAAAAAAAGGGAATATAGGCTACCTGTCACAAAGGTAAAACGAAATATGTCACATTGAGAATGGTTGCTCACGTCCTCATCCCCCTGTCAACTCATATTGATCGCCACGCATGAATCCCAATTAATATGGTTGTATGAAGCCTAATCGTCAAATGTATGCAAGTTATGCATTATGTTAGGCATACAAATCTGCTACTATAGTTACATATTATGATTCAGGTTTGTTAACATGGGACATTTTAAAACCTATAAGCATATTAGCAAGATAGGACATAACATAAGATGGAAAATGTTTAATAAACAACTAGGCTATACGATCTGCATCCCTTGTCGGTCATGTCAATCAACGGCTGAATGGTGTCGCAAGGAATTGTGGGGCGGCATATGCTTCTTTCCTTTCGAAAAGGATGGTCCAGTGTATCCTATGCTAAAGTATACAAGTGAGGAACCATTGATGCACATTTCCTTAGCACTTAAGAGAATTCGACCAGTACTTATCATGGCTGCCACTTAGATACTTCTGGGTCATTTCACCCAGTTAGGAACCTTCCTAAGCAAAATAGAGAATTCGACCATAGCCTAGGCTACGTGATAATGCAACGGGGGTTTTCGTGGGTCGTTCGTGTAAAAACTACAATGTCAGATTATTGTAGCCTACAAAAAGCACATCTTAACTACTTTGCCGGTGCGTTGTCACCGTGTTGTTTCATAGCCTATATAAACGTGCGGGCAAGCCAGAGAAATATACTAGCCTACTTTATTACCAAGGTTGGAATTTAAATTAAAAAAGGAAATGTAGTCTACCTGTCACAAAAGTGAAACGAAATATTTCACATTAAAAATGGTTGCTCATGTCGTCATCTCCCTGTCAACTCATATTACTCACCAGGCATGAATCTCAATTAGTATGATTGTATGAAGCAAAATTGTCAAATGTATGCAAGTTACGCATTTATGTTAGGCATACACATCTGCTGCTATAGTTACATATTATGATTCTTAAGTTTCTTAACATGTTGACATTTGAATTCATATAAGCATATTAGCAAGATATGGCATAACATAGGATGGAAACTTTTTTATAAACAATGTCAGTTGTGTCGATCAACGGCTGAATGGTGTTGCTTTGAATATTGCTGCCACAAGGAATTGTGGGGCGGCATTTGCTTCTTTCCTTTCGTAAAGCATGGTCAGGTGTATCCTATGCTAAAGTTCACAAGTTAGGAAGATTTGAAGCACCTTTCCTTAGCACTTAAGAGAATTTGACCGGTACTTATCATGGCTGCCACTTAGATACTTCCAGATCATTTCACCCAGTTAGAAACCTTCCTAAGAAAAATAGAGAATTCGCCCATAGCCCGGGTTTTTAGTGAGACCCATTCAAGAATGTCCAAATTTGGAAGCCATCTTACCTGGGTATACTTAACGTAAACATAGATGCTCAATGACA
>JAPMUY010001271.1:0-18033 GCA_026901105.3 Galaxias olidus
GTACTCATAAGGACTTAAGAAAAGACAATCGCGTTGGTAAAGGAATCCGGCTGCACTTACACTTGGCTACGTGATCATACGACGGTGGTTTTCGTGGGTCATTCGTGTAGAAACTACAATGTCCCGTAGATTATTGTAGCCTACAAAAAGTTCTTTTTAACTAGGCTACTTCGCCGGTGCGTTGTCACCGTGTTGTTTCATAGCCTATATAAACGTGCGGGCAAGCCAGATAGGCCTAAATATACTAGCCTACTTTTACCAAAATTGCCAATTACCAAAATTGGAATTTAAATAAAAAAAGGGAATATAGCCTACCTGTCAAAAAAGTGAAACGAAATATGTCACATTGAGAATGGTTGCTCACGTCCTCATCCCCCTGTCAACTCATACTGATCGCCACTCATGAATCCCAATTAATATGATTGTATGAAGCCTAATCGTCAAATGTATGCAAGTTATGCATTTATGTTAGGCATACAAATCTGCTACTATAGTTACATATTATGATTCTTAAGTTTGTTAACATGGGACATTTGAAAACATATAGGCCTAAGCATATTAGCAAGATAGGACATAACATAAGATGGAAAATGTTTAATAAACAACTAGGCTCTACGATCTGCATCCCTTGTCGGTCATGTCGATCAACGGCTGAATGGTGTTGCTTTAAATATTGCTGCCACAAGGAATTGTGGGGCGGCATTTGCTTCTTTCCTTTCGTAAAGGATGGTCCAGTGTATCCTATGCTAAAGTACACAAGTTTGGAAGCATTGAAGCACCTTTCCTTAGCACTTAGGAGAATTCGACCAGTACTTATCATGGCTGCCACTTTGATACTTCCAGGTTATTTCACCCAGTTAGGAACCTTCCTAAGCAAACTAGAGAATCCGACCATAGCCCGGGTGCCCTCTGGAAGCACGGTTTTATGTGTATATTTTGTATTGTGATATCTCTGTTAAGCAGTCTTCTCTAGGTGGTGTAAATTATTCATATAGGCCTATTATTTTGCGTCTTGTAGACCCACATTCACATTGTGCTCCGATTCGCATATAGCGTAAATTGTATTATTATTAGTAGTATTACATCGAAGAGCTTGCTGGGATATATGTAAATGTATTACCTCAATGGCCTATCAAGATAGCAGTAACGATGACGATTACTTCACTTGGTCAAGAGTCAGGTGATGTCTTCAGTATGTTCATTCAATTGTTCTTTAGTAAAATATATAAGTTGCATTGACTACTATGTTTTGCACGATCAGTTGGTCATGTTCCAACTTGAAATCACAAGTTGACTCAATGTTTTCTTAATTTTTAGTACAACTAACTTATTAAAATGAGTTGAAGTAACTAAAAGGTCAAATCATTTTTTACAGAGTACACGCTAGTTAGCCTAAATTAGCTAGATCTTGTAAACTGTGACTCTCAATGAAGAATGGCTAGTTCACTTTGCAAATGAAAAAAATTGGTCAACAAATATAAAACTGAGGTATTTGCTTTATTTGCCAGTATTGAAACTTTTTACTTTTTATTTTGTTTGTTTGTTTTACTTTAAATTTAAAGGTTTTGTTACCAATTTATTTCTATGTGCCATTCTTTTGGAAAATGTAAAATAACGACCGAAAATAAATTACTACTACCACACAGGGACGTGTGCCAGTTCGGGTTAAAGTTGCCCGAGCAACAATACACTTGCCCTCTTTGACTGAGCTGCCCCTCTGGAGGAGAGAACATTATTCTGTATATTTATCTATATTATAATGAAGAGAGAGAGAGACAGAGAGTAGATTTATTTATTTATTACTGTTGCGGCTGCATAAATACGAGTAGCCCATAATAGCTAAAGTTCGACCAAATAAAATCGCCACATCATCCAAACCTTTTTGGAGAGATAAAAGCTGTAAAATTAAAATAGCCTACATAAACCGTGACGCAAAGCGATGCCTATGCCTTACATATATAGCGCCATAAATAAAACGATACAGGGCTGGCTATATGAGGGTACCCTATGCCTAGTGTAGCCGGTGTACTACAGTACTACGTTCACGTTAACTTGCGATATCTAGCTTGTGACATGAGCTGCTTGCTTGCTATGTTGAACATGCTTCATTCTGGTTATGATGCATTTTCAAAGAACAAGCAGATGTAGCTTACAGAACCTTATTTTCGTTATTAGATGATAACTTCACTTGTAATGTTCAAATTGGTTAAAATGTAGTAGAGTTTGTTTATAGAGATTTTCATGCCAACGCTGAAATTCCGGGTTATTTCACCCAGTTAGGAACCTTCCTAAGCAAAATTGAGAAACAACGCGGCGGCAGAGATTTTAAACCAAAAGGCATCACAAGATACTCGTAATGGCCACTGGGGGTATTGAACGCTGTTTTCCACTCATCCCCCTCTCTGATCAAATGATAGGCATTCCTCAAGTCCACTCATCCATCCATCTATCCATTAGCTTTACCGCTTATCCTTTGCAGGGTCGCTGGAGCCTTTTCCAGCTGACACAGGGCGAGAGGCGGGGTACACCCTGGACAGGTCGCCAGTCTATCACAGGGCTGACACATAGGGCCAGAAAACAACTGACGTCCAGTTTATTGAAAATCGTGGCCCATTTCAAGAGCTCAAAAGCAGAGGAAATGAGAGGGAGGGGGTACCTGTTCTTGACGGTGAAGTTGTAGTTTCTTGTCCATGAAAAAAACCTTAGCTCCTGCCGGGGTGAGGATGGTCGAATGGTCCCAGCAGCGATGGAAGTCAATGTACTTCTGCATGGCCTCCAGAGGGGAAAGCGAGTAGAGGGGGGCAAAGTACCAGGGAAGAGGTCAGTGCAACAGTCGTAGGGCCGATGAGGGGGCAGAGAGGTGGCTCGGGTCTTGTTGAACACCTCTTTCACGTCGAGATAGCAGGGAGGAACACCAGATAGGTCCGGAAAATCGGAGTCGGCTGTGGAGAGGAGAAGTGGCGGCAACTCTGGGAACACCGGCAGTGCGGAACTTGGGGAGGTGCGGGAGCCAAGGGCACAGGAGATTACAGAGTAGAAATAGAGGAGAGGCAGCTCAAATTGCAACCCTCTCCCCATCCCAACACTTCGCCAGTGGACCATTTCATATGAAGGTTGTGTTTAGCAAGCCACGGCAGTCCCAGAATGAGAAGATGGAGAGGAGAGTCAAAAAGATGAAAATTTATGGACTCCCGAGTGGTTTCCTGCCACGAGGAGCCTAATTATTTGAGTGTGATGAGTCATCCTGCATAACAGCAGACCGTCGAGAGCGTTCGCCTCCAGGGCCTCAGGCAGGGGAATGAGACTGAGGCCGAGAGACTTGGCAAGCCTCCGGTCCATAAAGCTCTCATCGGCCCCAGAGTCCAGCATCACAGGATAAGTGAGGGCTCAGGAGGACATGACAAGTTGCGTCTGAGTGAGAATCCTGAAGGAGTAGTCAGAGGAAAGATTCGGCTCACAAGCACCCTCCTCCTCACTGGTGAGCCTTGTCTTTTACCAGACAGGAGGTCAGAAAGTGACCCAGCTGAGAGTAGTAGATGCGGCGGCCGTCCTGTAGACGGTGCTGTCGCTCCTCCGGAGTGAGCTTGGCCCTGCCCAGCAGCGTTGGTACCTCCGGAGCAGCAGGGGGTGAAGAACTGGCAGCTGATGTGAACCAAGGAGGAGATTGCCAAGAAGGGCAACCAGCCGATGACTGGCCCCACCGACTGGGGGTACTAACCGCAGGCTTGGTCCTCTCCTTCTCCCTCTACCTTAGTCAAGTGTCAATACAGATAACCAGGGCCACGACAGAGTCCATGTTCGAGGGGAGGTCGAGAGGAGCTAACTGGTATTCAATAGTCTGATAGCCCCTGAAGAAAAAGGTCAAGCAGGGTAGCAGCATTCTAGCCGCTGTCGGCTGCCAGGGTGCGAAACTCTATGGCTTGCCGTCTCCCCTGACAAAGACTGACCAGAGCCCGAGCCACCTCACGACCCGGAGGAGTGTGGTCGAATAACTTGGTCAGCATCTCGGAAAATAGTCCCAGCGAGTGACAAACAAGGGAGTTCCTTGCCCATTCCGCTGTAGCCCGAGCCTCTGCTCTGTGGGTAAAGATGTATGCCACCCTTGATTGATCAGTGGGAAAAGCGGATGCCTGCAGCTCGAAACTGAGTCCGCACTGGACCAGGAAGGACTGACAATTCCCAGAGTCCCCGGAGAAACGTTCTGGCTTGGCGAGATGCAGGCTTGAGGCAGGAACGGCCCCCAACAATTCCGTGGAAACCGGCTGGGGAGCTGAAGACGGTGCCAGACCCAGGACAGGCATGACGACAGGTGTTGGAGCAGGAGGAGCCAAGACAAGAGACTCGAGGCGGTTCACCAGGTGTTGGCGCTGGGTGCCAAGGGTGTCCACTCGGTCACAGATGGAAGTCTGGAAACTCTCATAGCTCACGTTAAGCTCTTTCACCCCGTCACACAGTCGTGAGTTGCTCCTCATGGTGGTGGAGCCAACTCCTCTGAGCAGGCAGAGAGGCTTGCACCTGATCAGTCGGCTGAGTCCATAGTGTTGTGGCCAGTTCGTACTGTTATTACTGGTGAACCACAAGAATTTAGGACTCAAATGCACAACTCTTTGTAGAAAAAACACAGTCTTTACTTGCCAAAAAATAGGTCGGTACACGGTAAGGCAATCCAATATAGGCAAACCAATCCAACAGCGAGAAGGCTAGGCATAGTCACAGAAGCCGGCAGGGATTCAGAAAAAAACGGAGGAACAACACGAGATCGACATGTAAAGCTGGAATGTAGACACAAAGGTACAAAACGAACTGGCACAGAGTGAAGGGAAGACAGGCTGTGTTCGGAATCGCCTACTTAAATACTATCTACTACATACTCACTGAGTACATACTATATATTGACTACTTAAACCGAAATCTAGAATACTACTTTTTACAATTTTACATTACTTTTTGTAATGCTGTCAAAGCTAGGAGGAAGTTACCGAATTGCATTTTGGGGCGTGAAGCCTCGTCGAGTAACCTCTCTCGGGTACTCAACATTTCTCCAATTTCAGTATGTCATCCGGGAACTTTTTCCATACTCAAATTTCACATACTATGTACCGTTGACTTACTGCATACTCATTTTCGGTCAAATGTAGTATGTTCAGTATGCATAGTAGGTGATTTCGAACACAGGAATTGGTCTATATACTAGACTAGGAAGGGAAAACAGGTGAACTTAATCAGGGCGGGGCAAGCAATCAAGACTGTTGGGAAACACACAAGGGAAGAAAGTGAAGCACTAAGAAACCATGTCACACTGCAGGTATTTTTTGTGAACTTTTCATGTGTGTTCCAGTTGTGTAGAATGGTAGGCTAATTCTGCCCCTTGACTTTGATGCTTAAACACTACGCTTGCGGGCTAGAACGTGTTTACACTTGCTTAGTAACAGTCTTGACAAGCAAAATAGTGGCCTTAGATTAGCCTGCTGTTGCGCATATTTAAATGTTTTATTTATTTTTGGTTATTTATTTTATGACTCGAGTGAGTCACATTTCAGAGTTGAGTCGAGTCATTTCTTGCACGGACTCGAGTCGAATCGAGTCTTATGACGGCATTGTCGAGTCAATTGACTCAAGTTCATTACAACTCTGGAAGTAACCCGTGTCATGCTCAATTTCCCACCTTTATATCAAACCAAATTTTATGAAAATCAGTTCAGAATTAAGCGATTTACAGTCGATTTGTGTTGCTTCTCTCAATACACATTAAGTTGTTTACCGACGGATTTGACCACTCCAAGATGGCGGACATTCAGACACATAGCGGCGTCATACAGTAGCGTCCAACGAGGTGTCTATGCTTACCATATCTATGGGTAAGATGGCAGAACTTTAGTCGCCTCCAGTGTTCTAAGTCACAACTGAAATCGTTTACATCTCAACCTGCGGCTCATCTAGATCTGCGGTCTGCAATTGGATACTATTGGACCTGGGTGCGAATTTTCTAAATACAGGATGGCAGGGGAAGACTCATTAATATTAATTTAAAAAAGCGCTTTCTGATTGGCCGGATACAACGTTACTTACTGTTAAAGGCTTTAAAAAACCACGGCAACATCAAACACTACACAAATATCGATACTCTTTTACATAAAGAATCACTCACTTTTACCTACGCTACTTACCTACACCTTATGGTCAAGAAATAAAATCAAAGCAATTGCCATGCTTTTAAAAACTGTAACCACAGAAGTATAATTCCATTTACATATGTTGGTGTGCAACTGACAGCTGACTTGTTTAAATATTTGTAAGGGAAGAGTATACATTAGTAGCCTACTTACTCGAGAATGGAACATTATGATGACCTGATCAGAAATTAAGTTGCTGCAAATGTATAATGAAATAAATGGACAAACACATAATATTAATAAATTATAATTATTTTTATTTATGTTTGCCCACACACTCAGTCACACACTGAGAAAGTGAGTGTGGTGCATGTCCTATAGGTAGTGCACTGTTCCCTCTGCCGTAGTTGTGGTCTTTTCGGGCTTTCTTGGGGGGGTCTTTCTGTTATGAGTAATATGTCAGGCACTAATAAGGCTGATTTGTAGAGAGAATGCTGGTTACATTTCAGGCTAAGCAACTTAAGTACTCTACCTGTTGCAATCTCATAAAACAACTTCCTTACAGTTGAGCTGACTGCTGGCATGTTGTTTCCTTTCAGCTTGTATCATATTGAGTATCTGTCTGACATGTTTTGGGTACTTTTGGGTTGTTTTGGGTATCTGTACTGTATTGTTTTGGGTACTTCTGGGTTGTTTTAGGTATCCGTACTGTGTTGTTTTGGGTACTTTTGGGTTGTTAAGGGTATTTGTACTGGCATGTTTTGGGTACTTTTGGGTTGTTTTGGGTACTTTTGGGCTGTTTTGGGTATCAGTACTGTGTTGTTGTGGGTTGATTGGGGTTGTTTTGGGTGGTATTGGGTGGTTTTGGATACTTTTGGGTTGTTTTGGGTATCTGTACTGTGCTGTTTAGAGTGGTTTGGGGTACTTTGGGTTGCTTGCGCAGTTGTAAATCGGACAGACACTAGCAAGCAATGGATGAAAAAAAGGGATTTTTTTATGGAAAGTTCAGCAACAAACCCTGCCAAATGAGACCAAAGACCAAAGTTATGTTAACTCCAGTACTACAGTATGTCAATGCCTGTCATGGCACTGACGGTAGGATTAGCCCTAGCATGTTTTTATGGTGCCCTGTGATAGACTGGCGACCTGTCCAGGGTGTACCCCGCCTCTCGCCCTGTGTCGGCTGGGATAGGCTCCAGCCCCCCCGCGACCCTGCAAAGGATAAGCGGTATAGCTAATGGATGGATGGATGGATGGATGTTTTTATGGTGGTGGGAGGAAACCGGAGCACCCGGCGGAAACCCACACAAATACAAGTACAGGTACATGCAAACTCCACACAGAAAGGACCTGGATTGGCCAGGGTTTGAACCCAGGACCTTCTTGCTGTGAGGCATCAGTGCAAACCACTGAGCCATCGTATTGGCCATTGGGCACTACACTTGCATAATATCCCAGCAAGCCCTCTTAGGTATCTTTTTTGGGGCAACCGTGACTTTGAACTAGGGATGGGCGGATCGATTCTGAAATGATAGAAGTTCATTTTTTGAAAATCAATCCTCACGTAAAAATATTGATGCCAAGTGTTTGCTTTAACCAGTATTTTTTTATAATCATATTTCTATTAGATTTATGCTAGAGTGAAAAAACAAATGTTGTAGTAACTTTGTATCAAACAAACTACTTCTCATTCCACACTATCTCGCCCATCCATGCATTTTGTGCAGCGCGTTGCAGTCAGTCATTCACGCAACTACGAGACAGATGTGCTGTTGTGGCAATATAGCCTTTCTAACAGGCAGACAAAACCAAAGTCGAAAGTATTATTTGTGGTTCAGCGTTCACTTAAGCGTGTTTGATTAGTCTAGATGTTACGTTGAAATGCTTGAAGCTTGAAAAAACGAGTTTAACTGAACATTTCTGGAACATTGTTGAACATTTTAACAAGTTTCATTATTGCTACTATTAAACAGAAAACAATGATAATTTGGCAGTTTATTTTAAACTAATGTAATGACTTCAAATATATTGTTATGACTGCATTCCCCTCTTTTAACAGTAGAGATCACAAATATATCCCCCTTTTTATATACACAAGAAGACTTTCAAATGAATCTGTATCGGGATACTTGACTTGGTATCGGATCGAAAACAAAATCTGTGGTATCGGCCACCCCTACTTTGAACAATGTACTCATTAATGACTACCCCTCCAATTGCTGCAGGTTATATGTGGTAGTGCCGGCGCCATCCACAGTGCACGAGCTTGAGCTATGGCAGGGATAATGTGGAACGCAGTGTTGGTGAAACGTCGGGCCCTCATGCAACCCTCATGAAGTCTGTTTCTGATTGTTTGGTCAGAGACATTCACACCAGTGGGCTGCTGGAGGTCCTTTTGTAGGACTCAGGCAGTGCTCATCCTGTTCCTCCTTCCACAAAGGAGCAGATACCGGTCCTGCTGATGGGTTAAGGACCTTCTAGCCCTGTCCAGCTCTCCTAGAGTAACTGCCTGTCTCCTGGAATCTCCTCCATGTTCTTGAGACTGTGCTGGGAGACACAGCAAACCTTCTGGCACTAGCACGTATTGATGTGCCATCCTGGAGGAGTTGGACTGCCTGTGAAACCTCTGTAGGGTCCAGGTATTGCTTCATGCTACCAGTAGTGACACTCACCCTAGCCAAATGCAAAACTAGTGAAAAACAGTCAGAAAAGATGAGGAGGGAAAAAAATTTCAGCGGCCTCCACCTGGAAAACCATTCCTGTTTTGAGGGTCGTCTCATTGTTGCCCCTCTAGTGCACCTGTTGTTAATTTCATTAACACCAAAGCAGCTGAAACTGATTAACAACCCCCTCTGCTACTTACCTGACCAGATCAATATCCCAGAAGTTTAATTGACTTGATGTAATACTCTGATTAAAAAGTGTTCCTTTAATTTTTTTGAGCAGTGTATTAGTAGGCCTACAGTATGCACAAACTTAGCCTATACTAAATGATCCAAGCATGCCGATTCAGTAAATTTGTACTCTTAATAGCTAATCATTCTAAAAGCGGAACAGACTTCTACATAGTCACCAATATCTCTTTCACACAGAAAACCCGAGTTTTACCCGGGTAATTGAACACGGGTCCGACCCGCGTCGGACCCATTCAGACTGCAATTTGGTCCTGGGAAAGACCAGCTTCGCCACCATTCACACACATAACCCGGGTCTGCGAGTTACAACTTTGTACGTCACTGCTGAACAGATGCGTTACGTTCCGACGTATTGAAAGTGGACGTTTGTACAAGTCTTATTGTATTTGGTTGATGGAGTTGAGATCGCGGTACACAGTTGCAGCATACCCATTTACTAGTTAATAAAAGGATTCACCCAGCATCCTCAATTTATAGAAGAACAAAGTCCCTTCACCCACATCCCTCATTCTGCGATGATAGTGGTTGAAAATGCTTTTCAAAGACGGCATTGAAATTACAATGACCCGTTCTTAGCTAGCTATATGCCTGACATTGTTGCTTCTTGTCGCACAACTGTTTATTATTGAGGGGCCAATCCAAAACCAATGAGGTTTCTTGATCATGAGCCGGGTCGAGTAGTCCTTTCACACCAGCAGTAGCCCCGGGAATAACCCCTTTTTCAACCGATTTGAAAATAATTAGTAAGTAATTTAACACTATGTTAATGTATTGCAGACATCTTCTGCAAGTTATTCTAAAGTTGCAATATTACAATATTCCTATTCATGATCCTATGTGAATAGGAAATAT
This sequence comes from Galaxias olidus, assembly GCA_026901105.3. Classification (NCBI taxonomy): domain Eukaryota; kingdom Metazoa; phylum Chordata; class Actinopteri; order Galaxiiformes; family Galaxiidae; genus Galaxias; species Galaxias olidus. The sequence goes on from JAPMUY010001271.1 coordinate 9,881, forward strand.
GCAATATTATTCAATACTCTCTTGGAGCACATTTGAAGGGAACTGTCACCGTATGGAATTGGAAGCTGATCATTATTATCTGATTAGACTAATATACAATTCCACATACATTTTCAAGCTGCAGCCTTATATTTTGTTTAGTTTTTTGGATTGAGAACTTGGCATTGACATGAAGTGCACATTCTTGGTTGGTTCAGTATGCTTTCTGCAGGTTTTTTCCTGTTACTCTGCATTAATTATTTGTCTAATCAGAGGATAATGATCAGCTTCCAATTCATAATTTACTAATGCCTAAACACATAAATTACAGTAACTCATCTTTTAGAAATAATTTATAAATCATGATACATTTACTAACAATGAGAGTCTATTGATGGTCTAATAACTGCATATTACTGAAAGTTATGATAAAGTGTCATATGTTATATTTAGAAGTTTCAGTGTCAAATGAAATTGTGCAGTATTTGAAAGCTAATACCTTGTATTTTCTTAAGGTGTGCTAATTTGTTTTGTTGGGACAACTGTACACATAAAATATACACTAGGCCTAAGTGTTCATCATATTTTAATTAATCTTAAATGTAACACATCAATAATATCCGATGTCAGATATTTGAAACTTGATATTCATTGAACAAGATGTCTGTCATGTCTGGGCAAACTTCTGAACGGAAGTTGCAAATTTACCTGCTTAACACTAAACCGAAATCTGCGTGCACTTCTGGCTGTCTCACCGTGCATGGGACGGTGGAATCATGCACACAAATTTTTACTAAACTAATCTAGCAATCCTGCCTATCCATTCAAAGACCTCATCAGTCACAGATCAATTTTGGGTTTAACCCAAGTTGGGTGGTGTGTCTCACATGTAGAACATGAATCGTATGTGATACTAGCTAGTTAGAAAACGTTCTCGGCTAATATCAATCAGATTAGGCCTTCTTGAAGATAGGATTTGTTTTCAAGCAAATATTTGACTGATTACAGGTGAAGGGGAAATGGTCTTACTACTACTTTATATTGAAATTCTAGTTGTGTGGATTGATTAAATCTTATGCAAAATGAGACAGGCGTTTTAACAAACAAAGACATTTATTTCTAATTCTAGGCAAACTATGTACAGATGAATAAATTATAGTGATCTAGGAATGTTAGGTCAGGTATACAACGTTGGTATGAATATCTCTAAACAACAAAGCAATCTGAGGAAGCTAATTGTTATGTAAGCTGAGCACCAAATGCGATGTATTAAGATAACAGAAGTAACTCTGACGAGGGGTTTGCCGCATTGCAGCAGGGAATTCAAAATCCGTTGATGGTTTAATGAACAAAGATTGTCACGGCCTTGTGAAACAGGCCGTGTGGTTGAATATGTTGTGCAATCATTTCTATCTCTAGAGACAGGGATGGCCATCACTAGTCCAAAGAAATTTCAATCGCAGGTAATTCAATCGCAGGTAATTCAAAAGGCTTGTTGTTGAGGATTTAATGAGCAAAGGCTGTGCGGTAAAGGCGTCCTTAGTAGCAGTATTCCTATGTTTTTAATAGAACGCGGCCTTGTGAAACAGACCACGTGGTTAATGTGTTGTGCAATCATTTCTGATCTCGACAGGGATGATCTTTCCCTCTTCAAGATATGTTAATCACAAAATCTGTCCTGTTGAGTCTGCTTTCATCAAACGGTCAAAGGGGTTGTATCCCTTGACACAGGTTTGGGGGAAGGCAGATAGGTGACCAGATGGAATTTATAGGGCTTTAACTAAATCCAGGTATTTCTATTATAAAACTTGTTACTGTTCTATAAAGTTATTCAAAGTCTGTGTCTACTTGTTACGAATGTTTTAGTACCAAACAATGTTTATGCTAGCTGGAAAACAGTTATCTTCTAAAAATAAAACATAATTATAAATTTCTGGAAATCCACATGATTACAAACATTATACTTCTCATTGTGAATGTTTTTGTTCGATTATTGTTTAGTTATTCCGTTAAGCAACCAATCTCTTAGTCCTTGGAAAATTCAAATTTGGTTGTTAGGACAGAGATAAATTGGCTCTCTGGTAGAATCATCTCCATTGAAAGGGGGAAGGGGCTTCCCCCCTCCTTTCCTGGCATTCCAGGAGGTCCTCTGTCCAGACACAAAAGGTATTGTTAAAGTTTTATGAACGTGGTGAACGTGTGAAGTTCATGCCCTACACAGAACTTCATTCTCTACCTCCAGTTAAACTAAAATCCATTCCTTGTATTTTTTTTTTGTCACGTTTGTCATGCTGATACGCTTTGGGTGATTTTACATAGTTATTCTTTGAGCAAAAATTACACTGAATATATTTGGAATTTTTAGTCAAACCTAAAAAGTTCACTAATTATATCATTATTGATCGAAAATATTTTAAGGCAGGGCTGTACAGTGCGACAGTTTTAGTAGCATATGCTATCAAAAATGATTTGGTGCGAATAGAATAGGGTTGTGCTGGAATCCATTCATATAAACAAAACAGTATTAAGACATAGTACTGTTCAGACATCAACCAAAATGATGCAAAAGTTATTTAAGTTATTAAGTTAAAGTAATGCAGTGCTCTAACTGCTGCTTCTATTGATCTGAAAGTGGTTGTTGTTGTTGTGCCAGAGAGCGTTTTTGCGCGCTGCGCATATCTATTCGAAAGGTCACGTCACCTAAACCAAAAAAGCCTGTTAACCAGTCGCCGACTTGTCGTTAAATTCACAAGTTAGCCAACTAACGTTTGCCGTGACTACAAGCTGTAAGATAAGAATACATTTTAGATAGACATCATTGAAATTGTTTAGGGCCTACGTTATGAAACCTATAGTTAAGATTTGCCTACAGCACAGCAGCGAGCACACAAGTAGCTGTGCATCGTAAATCTTAGCAGCAGGGGCATCGCTTTCACAGAAACCTGATTCCATCACATTGTTGACATAAATACAAAATTTTTTATGTTGAAATGTTCCTGCAGTTGCCTAGCTCATAGTTTCCTATCAATGTTTTAGGCTGTATGTATGTATCCACGCCAGGGATGGATATTTACATTGCAGTGCCAGGGACTAAGACAGAGTAGTCAGTGAGTGAAAAGACAGGGAATCGGTAGTCTCCGGTAAAAGTTAATCTTGTGTAGTGATAAACTGCTTGAGCAGAACTCCTGCAGGCCTCTTTGACAGCATATGCAGGTATTAAGTGCGCATGTTCGGCTCTGGAAAGCTGAGCATGTAGCCAGGTGCCAGAGCGGAGATAGATCACTTTTGAGCATATGGGTAGTATACTTATGAGGAGACACCTTATCAGAGCTCTAGTTCAGGCAGGCAACTCAGACGCAGCATTTTTATCCATGTCACATAAACCAACCAGTCGCATACGATCAATGGTTTAACGCGGCCTACTAAACCGCAGTCACTCACCACACTTGCTCATACAACTTCACGCTCACTGCTGCACCACACCATGCTTCTGCTCGCTGGTGCACCACACTATGCTCCTGCTCGTGCTGCAACCCACATCAATCCCAGCTTCCACCTATTTAGGGTCTGTTGCACAGTGGCTGAGTACCCTGTCCGTGAGGTCTTCAACTCCCACCTCCGGAAGAACTTCTCGTGCATCCCGGGGGAGGTTGGGAACATTGATTCCGAGCGGGCCATGTTCAAAACCTCCATTGTGGAAGTGGCTGCTAGGAGTTGTGGTCAGAATGTCGTCGGTGCCTGTTGTGGCGGCAACCAAAGAAGGAAGCCGTCAGACTGAAGACGGAGGCCTTTCAGGCTTGGTTGGCCCAGGGGTCTCCTGAAGCAGCAGACGGGTACCGGGCGGCCCGAAGGGCTGCAGCTTCGGTAGTCAAAGAAGCACAAACCCGGGTGTGGGAGGAGTTCGGGGAGGCTATGGAGAAGGACTTTCGGTTGGCCTCAAGGAAGTTCTGGCAAACCGTCAGACGGCCCAGTAAAAGCCCAGGCTCTGTTGAGCAGGGGAGGAGAACTGCTGACCCGGACTGGGGATATCGTCGAGAGGTAGAAGGAGCACTTTGAGGAACTCCTTAACCCCGCCAACACGTCCTCTGTGGAGGGGGCAAAGTTCTAAGACTCGGGGGAAGTCTCAGCCATATCCCTGGCAGAGGTCACTGAGGTAGTTAGGAAGCTCCTCAGTGGCAAGGCGCCGGGTGTGGATGAGATTCGCCCCGAGATGCTGAAAGCTCTGGACATTGTTGGGCTGTCTTGGTTGACACGCCTCTTCGATGTTGCGTGGAGGTCGGGGACTGTACCCATTGGAATGGCAGACCGGGGTGGTGGTTCCCATTTTTAAAAGGGACTGGAGGGTGTGCTCCAATTATCGGGGTATCACACTTCTCAGCCTACCTGGGAAAGCTTATGCCAGGGTGCTGGAAAGAAGGCTCCGACCGATTGTCGAACCTCAGATCCAGGAGGAGCAATGCGGATTCCGTCCTGGTCGTGGAACAGTGGACCAACTCTTCACCCTTGTGAGGCTGTTGGGGGGGGAGGGGGTCATGGGAGTTTGCCCATCCAGTCTACATGTGTTTTGTGGACTTGGAGAAGGCCTACAACTGTGTTCCCCGGGGAGTCCTGTGGGGGGTACTGCGGGAGTTTGGGGTACAGGGGCCATTGCTACGAGCCATTCGGTCCCTATATAACCGGAGTGAGAGTTGTGCCCGCATACTCGGCACAAAATCAAATACGTTTTCAGTGGGTGTTGGACTCCGCCATGGCTGCCTTTGTCACCGGTTCTGTTTGTGATTTTCATGGATAGAATCTCAAGGCGTAGCCGGGGGGAGGAGTGTGTCCAGTTTGGGGACCTCAGAATTGCTTCTCTGCTCTTTGCAGATGATGTGGTTCTGTTGGCTTCCTCAGACTGTGACCTTCAGCATGCACTGGAGCGGTTTGCAGCTGTGTGAAGCGATCGGGATGAGAATCAGCACCTCCAAGTCTGAGGCCATGGTTCTCTGCTGGAAAACGGTGGAGTGCTCTCTCCGAGTTGGGAGTGAGTTGCTGCTCCAAGCGAGGGAGTTCAAGTATCTCGGGATCTTGTTCACGAGTGAGAGAAAAATGGAGCGTGAGATTGACAGGCGGATTGGTGCAGCATCAGCAGTAATGCGGGCGTTGTACCGGACCGTCGTCGTGAAGTAGGAGCTGAGGTGAAAGGCGAAGCTCACGATTTACCAGTCTGTCTACGTTCCAACCCTCACCTATGGTCATGAGCTTTGGGTAGTGACCGAAAGAATAAGGTCGCGAGTACAAGCGGCTGAAATGTGTTTCCTCCGTAGGGTGGCTGGGCTCAGCCTTAGGGAAAGGGTAAAGAGCTCGGTCATCCGGAGGGAGCTCGGAGTAGAGCCGCTGCTCCTTTGTGTCGAAAGGAGCCAGATGAGGTGGTTCGGGCATCTGATTAAGATGCCTCCTGGGCGCCTACTGTTAGGAGACCCCGGGGTAGACCCAGAACACACGGGAGAGATTATATATCTCATTCAGCCTGGGAACGCCTCGGGATCCTCCAGGAGGAGCTGGAAAGCGTTGCTGGGGATAGGGGCGTCTGGACTACCCTTCTTAGCCTGCTGCCACCGCGACCCAGGCCCGGATAAGCGGCGGAAAATGGATGGATGGATGGATAGATGCACAGTATCCGATTGGGGATTCTGCAGATATCTGCTCCCTAAAAATGGCTGTTCTCTTAGCGTTTGCATGAAACCCCGGGCGGGGAAGCAATCAGAGCAGCAGACCAGTATGTAAGTATGACGCCATACTTCAACGTATTACCATGTATTGCAATAAACTGTTAAACCCATCGTAAGTTGTCCTGACTGAAATGCTATTCAAGAGATTTACATTAAGATGGTTTGCAGTAGGAGAGTGTTTGTATTAGGGATGTCACGAGAACTGATACTTCGGTACCAAGTTGATGCCAAAATGACGGTACTCATTTTCTACAGTACCGAAGGTACCGTCTGCAATTAAAAATTTTTATGTAAGCGAAAAAACACCAGCAAAAAGACGTAGCTTTGCTTGTTTATTTTCGGGGCACTGTGCAGCCCCTTTTTTTCTAGCTAAATTCTCCAAGGCTGAAAGAATCCAGAGTAAACACCTGTAATGTTTTGTCGCAATCCTTAAAGTGTTTGGCTCAACCATAATGGTTCCGCCTCCCCTGCTGTAAGCTACTGCAAACTCAAATCAAAAATCAGAAATTAACAAGTAGGCTTGTAGATAGGCAATCACAGCCTCGGCCAAAAAGAAACCAAACAAATAGGAAAAGTTTGCTTTCTCTTAAAGTATGCTGGGTCCTCCCCTGTATACTTCAAGAGATAGCAAACTTTTCCCGTGAATTAGCTGTAGTAGTTTACACCCCAATGCAGCAGGAAAATATTTGACTGTGATCTCGCTTAGACGTGTTTATAAAATGTGCGCCTATGTTTCTTTTTATAATTATATAAATAGGCCTATTTTTGTAATGTTAACAGTTGTTAATTTTAAATAGGCTTGATGTTACTTTCCCGTCACGCGCCTTCCAGACTTTAGTCGGGAGAGCTACGGCATAATGCGGCAGTTTAAACAGCGCCAGCCTAGTCTACGTTGGCTCTTTATATCGGGCAGCACGGTGGCTCAGTGGTTAGCTCTGTTGCCTCACAGCAAGGAGGTCCTGGGTTCAAACTCCACCTCAGCCAAGGGCCTTTCTGTGTGGAGTTTGCATGTTCTCCCCGTGTTTGTGTGGGTTTACTCCGGTTTACTCCGGTTTCCTCCCACCATCAAAAAACGTGCCACATCCTCCTACCAGTGCCCTGACCAGTCACTGCCAATTCACCTGGATTTGGTCTGTGTGTCCTATGTGAGCAAGACGTAATATGTTGGGTGAGCAAGTCTGGCGCAAACTGGCTGCCGTAGTATCACTCAGACTGAGTGTTGTGTTTGATAGTCCATTCGTTGTTCGTTCTGTGGTATTAATTGGTGACCAAATTGTGTAAAGCGATTTGAGTATCTAGAAAAGCGCTAAAAATGAATTATTATTAATTATTATTATTTCCTTCTAAGTTAACATGCAGCAATGAAACAGGCGGACTAGGGAAATTTAATGGAACAGTTGTTTTTATATCATTCACTCGTTTGCACAAGAACAACCACAGTTTAAAACGAAAGTAACATACAACCCCCATGCTCCCACAATGCCACATTTTAAAGTAACAGGCTTAATCTTTTTGACCCCATATCTCTAAAGGCCTATTTATTTCCAAATGTTTTTCAAGGATGTGACATCATGAAACGATTATTGTATGTAATTAAAAACAATATTGCTTGTTTTAAATAATTGAATTGCCACTTTTTTGTAATGTTAATTGTTTATTTAAACTTTTTTTGCTTGAACATGCCACTGTTTTTTGTAATGTTGTTTTAAAAAGGAGTGTATGATTTAATTTATTGTTTCGTTTTTTACTTTGGTATCGAATTGGGTATCGAATCGTGGAATTTCACTGGTATTTGTATCGACTACTACATTTCTGGTATGGTGAAATCCCTTTTCCCTATCACATTTGAACCGGTACGCAACGGTACCTTCGGTACTTTGCTTACATTCTGAAAAGAGTACTTTAATGTCTTAGTAAAAAGGTTCTGTTTTTAAGTGTTTGTCTAAAACATAGCTATGTAAATTGTAAAAACCAATTACTGATGAAGTAAGTGTGTAGTATTCTTTTAAAGGTAATACCTAGTAATTTCTTAAGGTATGCACATTTTTTGTGTTGGGGCAATTATACTTGTAAATAGGCTACACAAGATAATTGAGACTCGGTAAAAATATACACTGAAAGGATTTTTTATGCATTGTTTCATCTTTAAAATTTTACTAATCATATAAACTCACTTCACCTCACTTCAATTTGTTGTCAGCTACACTGACTTTCATATTGATGAGGGGGAAATCTTTTGTGATGTGGTTTCTGTTGCTTATTATGTGATTCATATACTGTTATCGCAAAGTCATATTCTTATTATGTTTTTGCGTCGTATAACGCACACATCTTGTAATCACAAAGTCATATTCTTATTCTTATTATTATGCCTATTTTTGGCACCTTAACTACGCCCGCAGTTTTTACCCAATCGATTCCATTCCAGTGCCCACATGTCTTGGGTATTGGTAGTCAAGGGTG
>JAPMUY010001272.1:0-17715 GCA_026901105.3 Galaxias olidus
TCTTCAGCTTGCGTTATTTAGATTTTTTCCCATGTTTTGATTTCTCACATGTTACTTTGATGAATGCACATTAGATTTTTTTTTCACATGTTAATTAGATTTTTTTTCACATGTTATTTTGATTTTTTCACGTTATTTTGATCTTTCCCATGTTATTTTGATTTTTCACATGTTACTTTGATGAATGCCCATTTGATTATTTCACATGTTACTTAGCACATTTGATTATTTCACGTTACTTTGCACATTTGATTTTTTCCCATGTTATTTTGATCTTTGAATGCACATTTGATTTTTCACATGTTATTTTATGATTTCACACCTCTAGAGGTGTGAAAGGAGGGATTTGTTAAGATTTAACCATTTAGTTACATATTTTATATGCTGTGTATTAGACCACTTAATTACATATATTATGTGCTGTGTATTAAAAGGACAATCCTACACATTATTATCTGTTCAAGGTCTGTCAATGGTCATTGTTACGATCTCGGTAGACTCTCCCCCTCTCTTACAGCGCACGCCTGTATTTGATACGACGACACAATGGCAGAGGTATGCCTAGAGGCTTAGGACTGAGCCTGCGCACCAACAAGGGAGGGTCTTAACGTCTAAACCAATGACTTCTCTCCATCCAGTTGACATATGATCTTGTATTCTACCACTGTATAAAAGGAGGACACACCCCTCCCAGGTGGCGGCATTCGATAGACCGGGTTTGTGTGTCTGTGTGTGTGTGTAGGACAGCAGACTGGTGTAGCGTGGTGTTGCCCTTTGTTATCTTTTGATATCATCGTATTCTTGACATTATTATTTTGTATTGATTACGTTATTGATTAAAGCTTGCTATTGCTTATACCTTTAGTCCTGTCGTCTCTCAGAACTGCGGGACGCGACAGTGGCCAGACGGCAATCTAAACACACCAATAAAAGACTATAGAATGGCAGTGCATCTTTTTGGAGCGACTTCTTCCCTTAGTGTTGCTTCATATGCCCTACGGAGAACGGCAGAGGATAGAAGAGACACAGCAGCCCCAGCAGCCGTTGAGACAGTTCTACACAATTTCTATGTGGATGACTGTTTAAGATCTGTGTCTACCGAAGAACATGCAGTTGCCTTGGTTAAGAATCTTTGCGTCTTGTGAGAGACCTATGCAAAGAAAAGCAAGAATGGGATGCAGAAATCGGTGGTTGGCAAGCCGATCAATGGTGTAAGTGTCAGGAAGATCTCACACAGCTTTCAGACTTAAGTGTAAGCAGATGTGTTAAACCTGTGGACTTCGGGAGGATAGTAGAAGTGCGAATGCATCATTTCTCTGACGCAAGTGAGAATGCCTATGGCACAGCATCCTACCTTGTGCTGGTAAATGAGCAAGCCAGAACCCATTGCTCCTTTGTGATGGGCAAATCTAGAGTGGCCCCCCTTAAACAGGTCACTATTCCTAGACTTGACTTGACTGCAGCAGTTGTTGCAGTAAAAGTTGACAAGATGCTGCGAGAAGAAATGCAGGTTCACCTTCAACAGTCTGTTTTCTGGACTGACAGTACGACTGTTTTTAAATACATTGATAGCAATACAGCTCGATTTAAAACCTTTGTGGCAAACAGGGTTACCCTCATACGAGAGGCTACCAAACCCTCGCAATGGAGGTATGTCAGAACATCACAGAACCCTACTGATCATGCCACCAGAGGCATGAAGGCTAAGAGTTTGATGCAAAGTGAAATATGGATAAATGGACCTCAATTTCTACTACAACCAGAATGTGAATGGCCACAGAGACCAGATGAGATGTCTCAACGTTTGCAAATGGATCCAGAGGTCAGGAACATCGCAGTGAATACCATCACAGCTGAAGAACAGTCTGACCCCGTAGACAAATTATTTCAGTACTACTCCTGTTGGGACCGACTGAAACGAGCCGTAGCATGGATTCTGAGAGCCAAGGAAACATTGATGCACCTGAAAGACAAAAGAAAAGAGATCCACAATTCTATCAGTGATTTAGATCCAGAGAAACAAATGATACTTAGCCAACAACACATGGGAAAGTATGCATTTGCCATGGAAAGGAAAACACTTACCCTGGAACAGCTGATGACTGCGGAAGCCGCGATTATCCGATATAGTCAAGGTCAATGCTTTCCTGAAGAGGTGAAGGCTCTCCGTGGCAAACTACCGGTCAAGAGAAATAGCCAGATGTACAAACTTGACCCCATTTTGCAAGATGGCATTATGAGAGTTGGAGGACGGCTAGACAGATCTCTCATATCAGAGGATGCAAAACACCCTGCAATTCTCTCGAAACAATCCAGAGTTGCCACCCTTATCATACGTGATGTTCATGAGAAAATAGGACACTGTGGGCGAAACTACATGTTGTCACAATTACGACAAAAGTTTTGGATTCCTCAAGCAAACTCGGCTATCAGGAAGATTATATCCGAGTGCATAGTCTGTAGGCGACTCAGGGGCAGGGTCGGGGAACAAAAGATGGCAAACCTGTCAGAAGATCGCCTGGTACCAGATAAGCCACCATTTACCAATGTAGGCGTCGATTATTTTGGACCCTTTGATGTTAAACTATGCAGGGGGCACAGTCAAAAGGTACGGCTTGATGTTTACCTGTCTCACTATAAGGGCAGTACATATTGAATTGGCAGACAGTCTTGACACCAGTTCCTGCATCAACGCCCTGCGCCGTTTCATGAGCAGAAGAGGCCAGGTTACCATTATGCGTTCTGATAACAGCACTAATTTTGTTGGTGCCGAAAGAGAATTGCGAGCAGCCATTGACAACTTGGACCAGACTCAAATTGAAAAGGTTATGCAAAGGAAGGGCATAAAGTGGATTTTTAATAGCCCAGCTGCCTCTCACCAAGGAGGGGTGTGGGAGCGGCAAATCCGTACTGTGCGTAGGATCCTTAGTGCCCTAGTGAAGGAACAAACCCTCACAGATGACAGTCTTCAAACACTAATGTGTGAGGTAGAAAGCATAATCAACCAACGACCTATCACAAGCCTATCGGATGATCCTTACGATTTGGAACCTTTGACGCCTAACCACTTATTGCTGATGAAGGCACAACCCAACATGCCACCAGGAACCTTCAGCAAAGAAGATCAATATACTAGAAGACGGTGGCGGCAAGTGCAATACCTAGCGGATTTATTTTGGAATAGATGCACTCGTGAATACGTACCCCTTCTACAAGAACGCCAGAAATGGTCTATGCGGAAAAGAAACCTCCAGCCTGGAGATGTGGTGCTAGTAGTCGACAAGTCAGTCCCAAGAAACACATGGGTGATGGGAAGAATAACCCAAACCATAGCAGATTCAAATGGAATGGTACGCCGTGTGAAGCTGCAGACCAAAAGCAGCACCCTAGAGAGACCTGTAAATAAACTGTGCGTGCTGCAAGAAGCAGTGTGAACGCAAGAGAACCACATGATGAAGAAACATGAAGAGAGAAGACTGATAATCATTGTAATGTTAAAATTGTAGATTATTAATAGTTTCAGTTTGAAGGCTCTTATTATTTGAGTTTTGTTTGATAATTGCTTAATCTATTGTCTTAACCAATTAGGGTCCGGATTTGTAAGAGCCACAAGAACATTCATTTGAATAATAATAAATATAATAATAAAGTATAATAAGATCCTTATGATCCTCAGTTTAATTGATTTGATTTGATTTATAGTCAATGATAAAAATAATAAATTTTTGCTCCCTTAAGATAAACGACTGATGTCATGCGCATTCAAGGCTGAGTAAGAGTGAGCTGCGTTAGGCACGGGAGCATATAGTTTTTCTACTGTATGCGTGATTGTGATTTTGTTTTGATTTTTGCACTAAAATATTTCATCAAACTGGATTACGTTTCATGTCATTCGCGTCAGACCTCAGCAACTGTGCCTACAGCTTTTTTAATGGCAAATGTATACGCGATGATCGAATGCAATTACACAAAGCATTAGGCTACGTCTAACCCGATCGAAAACCAAAGAGTCTATATGCCTAACCCATTTCTCAGTGATAGAAACGTGTTTTTATGCCCACAAACACGACATACCTCTGACAGGTAATCCATAGTAAACGTTGCATAGGATGCCTATTAGGGAAGGTTCAGCTTCACAAAACTATAAACAATTTCCAAACATTTGTTTTAAATGTCTACTTGTAATATGAGTTTGTGGCCAATTACCCCCGGAAGCTTAGTTTTTGCTGAGGCTGCAATTGAAAGGGATCTGTTCACTACATTTGACAAGTATGTCATATCGAATGCTGTTTCTCTCCCACGTTTTTTTTTTATCTTCCAACTAATGGTTAATTAGTTATTTTCAATTCTCAAACGTAGGCTTAAGCTATAGGTCTTACATTCAAACGACTTCTTGCATAGTAGGTTGTGAATTTTAATGTTATTTTCCGACGCAAAGTTAATATTTTTTGTTTAAATGTCAACCCAAGTTAACAGGCGGTTTCTTTTCCGTATAGACCATTTCTGGCGTTCGTATTCACGAGTCCATCTATTCCTAAATAAATCCTGTTGACAGAAAGTATGACTAAATATATTAAGAGTTGATACTAGAAAAGCGGGTGAAGCAGTAACGTTGCCACGGTGGCGTAGCGGTAGAGCGATGGCGTAGTAATTTCGGAGATTTCAGTTTTGCCCAGGCTCGGCCTATTTTTTTTATATTATTTGTGTGGTCGAATATAAAATAACTTTGTGACTGAAAGAACTTATAGTTGTTCTTTAGCCTACCAAAAACCATACAATCATCAAATCACCTTTTAAAAAGTAAGTTTATTACACATTGTAGTGAAAATGCTGGCATTTGACACACTGTTTTGGAATCCATGCCACAGTTTGCAGCGCTCCGGCACACGCAAGCGCATTGACCCAAGACTATCCAGGCCCGACTTGAACTAGAATACAGTGGCTGATGTTGACCGTAACCCTGATGTTAACTGTAACTAGTTTATGCAATCTGGCTAAAATTAATTATGAATTTAGCACCGCTCTGAGTGTCACTGCTTTCAAAGCGAGAGCAGGCACTATGACACGTAACGTTACGTTTTCCTAATGTTCTCGAATCAATCAAATAATTTATATTTACCGTTTTACCTTACCTGGAGCTCTCACAAGGTTACGTTAGCTTGTTCACATTATACTGTTGGGCTGGCTTCAGAGCATGGAAAAATAATCATCAAATGAGAAAGATGCATGAAGGCAGGGAGAATTTGTTATGCAATTTAATTAATGGTTAATCCTCATTCAACTTCACTGGCTTCCTGTGCGCTACCGGATTTATTTTAAAAACTTTCTGCTCACGTACAAAGCTCTTCACAATCTAGCCCCCATCTACATCACTGACATTTAGGACTACACCCCCTCCCGCACCCTCCGCTCTTCCTGTTAGCCTTCTCACCACCCCCAGCTCACTCCTCAGCACCATGAGTGCTCGAGCGTTCAGCTGCTCGGCTCCGAGACTTTGGAACTCCCTACCATTACACATCCGTCTATCTGATTCCATAACGTTATTCAAACCCCAACTCAAAACCCACCTGTTCAAACTGGCATATTCCCTCTAAATGTACATTATTGTGTCTACGTCCGTTACTATCACCGCTTGTCTGTCTTGTTTGTTTGTTTTTAACCTTGTCATCAAGTGAAGTCCACTGTTTTTAATTTGACTGCGTTGTTTTACTATTCTCTTTACCGTTTTTAACTTGCCGTTTAATGTTGTTTTATGCCCTGTAAGGTGTTCTTGGGTGTCATGAAAGGCGCCCAAAATAAAATGTATTATTATTATTATTATTATTATTAAAAAGGAAAACAACAAATGCCTTGAGACGGCAACTTTGATCTAAGCTGTCCGCGTGAACAGCGCCAGCTATTTTGTCTCATCTTAATTCGTCACGGCATAATGAACTAAGATTTCGTCTTAATTTTTTGTCATCAACATTTCTTTCATTTACGTTGTCATTACAATTTAGTCATGAAAAAAAGCTAGTCAATGACTACTTTTAGTCAAAATTTTCGTTGACAAAATTAACACTGCTTGAGTGTTGGTTGGTCGTTTACGGCAAACTCATATTATCAAGCACAGATTGAGTTACTGAAGGACAGTTCTCACTCCTTAGTTTTAGGATTAAAGAGAGAAGTTGAATTCCCTTCTGGAATTCTGTCTCTTGAAAGGGGGAAAGTTCTTTTACCCTTCCCACCCTGGCATTCCAGGGGTCCTTTGTCCAGAGCCCAAAGGTGTGAAGAAAGTTTTAAAATCTTGTTCTCATGCAGAAAACCCAAAGCCAGGCCTTGTTATCTGATCAAGATAACTGTCTGTCTCTGGCCAAATGCCATTTCCTTTTCATTTGAAATTGTTAGACAAGTGCATTTAAATTTAAATTGTGACATCAATAATGCATGCAGAAATGGAAAATTGGGCAAAAATGTGTATATTTCATTTTAATTTTCAAATTTGAATTTACATTTTAATATTGCCCTGTGATAGACTGGCGACCTGTCCAGGGTGTACCCCGCCTTTCGCCCTGTGTCGGCTGGGATAGGCTCCAGCCCCCCCGCGACCCTGCATAGGATAAGCGGTATAGCTAATGGATGGATGGATTTTAATACTGTCCGCAGTATTGCAGTGTACCACTTTGAAAATAAAATGTCAAACAGCTTTCCCATTTTCATTTTAATACTGACATACCTATAATGCCCAGAGGAGCATGAGAAAATGCAAATGCAAATGGGATTATTGCATTTTCATTTACATTTTAACTCAAATAAAACTTACATACATGGAAAATTATAATGATATTGTGGAATTACATTTTAATTGTGAAGTTTGCATTATGGTTTTAATAAAGTCCCTTTTAGGCTTCCATTCTGGACTGTTGACTGCACCAATACAGAGCCTGAGTCCTCCCCTTTCGGTTGACCACCAAGGGAACTTATTTCGTAAAAAATATGTACGGTAGTCAACGGCAAGAGATCTTTTGATACCATTTGAATTATGCCATGAATTACAAATATGATGTTTGTCAATTTAAAAGATTATTTTGCACGTCAAAAAAGTAGCAGTTTGTCGTAAAACATGAATGTAATGTTGAGTTTTGTGTTAACCTTCTCAATGAACTACATCTCTCATCTCGCACAGTGTATGTCACTAGTCACTTTAATAATAATAATAATAATAGTTCATTTTATTTAGTTTTTAGCGTTTTTCTCGAGACTCAAAGCGCTTTACACAAATAGGTCGCCAATTATTTACACAGAATGAACAACGAATGGACTGACAGCTATCAAACACAACATTCAATCAGTGATACCACAGCAGCCAATTTGCACCAGACTTGCTCACCCAACATATTACAACAGACTTGCTCACACACATAGGACACACAGACCGACTCCAGGTGAATTGGCAGTGACTGGTCAGAGCACTGGTAGGAGAATGGAGCATGTTTTTTGATGGTGGGAGGAAACCGGAGTTCCCGGAGGAAACCCATACAAACACGGGGAGAACATGCAAACTCCACACGGAAAGGCCATTGGGTCAGGTGGGGTTTGAACCCAGTATCTTCTTGCTGTGAGGCACCAGTGCTAACCACTGAGCCACCGTGCTGCCCACATTTGGCACATTTCACCTCTTTCCTCCAGAGCGAGGGAAAAAAGTATTAAAAGATGTGAAAATCATTACAAGTTGTCCATGATTAGAGCAGAATCTATGCGGAAGGAGTGTTAGTGTATTCAGTTAGAGCTAACATACGACGGGACCCGCTCTGCAAGGTTTCGGTAAGTGTTAAACAAGTCGTGTCAGCTAGCTAACGTTAGCCCTTACGTGGCGGTTGTTGTCTTTCTAATAACGTATTTTCACAGTCTTGTACTTCAAACGTTTTACGATAAACTGCGACTTTGTTGACGTGCAAAACTATCTTTTAATTTGACAAACCTCATTTGTGTACTCCATGGCACAATTCATTCAAGATCCAAAGATAAGTTGTCTCTCGCCGTTGACTACCATACATATTTCTTCCGAAATAAGGTCCCATGGTGTTCAAGCGGAAAGGGAGGACTTAGGCTCTCTATATATAGCGACCATGTAGACGCACATCAAATGCCAATTTGCGGTATCTATAGAGTGGGGTCCAACTGCAGCCTGCACTCTCAGACGACCCGCACTCTGACGGGATGTGACGTATTCTCTGGATGTGACGTAATTGCACGGTTAAACTGAGACTAGCGTAGGCTTTATTCGTCACAAATATCATGTTTATAAAATTGTACAAACGGATAATTTTCATACTTGCTTAGCTTGTAATGGATTGGCAAATAGCTTACCAAATAAATACAATCAATGTGTAATACAAATTTTTATTGCGTTTGCCTGCGGTATGGTGTTTTATGCCAGTTAGCCTTTTGGCCAGGCCGTCGTCGTAAGTGAGAACTGGTTCTCAATTGACCTATCTGGTAAATAAAGGAAATAATAATAAATATACTGACATGTGTAATCGGCCATATAGAAAGGATTGATTGGCTTTTAGTGCGAAGGAAAGAAGTATTTTAATGAAACAGTTCTTTGAATTATAATAACAATAAAAAACTTGAATACCAATTAATTAGCTGTGGGATTGTATTGTATTGAAGGGAGCCGGGATCTGTTACATAGCCTATTCAATAGATCTTGATGCACATATTCTGAAGAGGAAGGTAACTTGGGTCAAATTAACTGACATCGTTGTGATGATGCCTATCTAACAAGCATAACCTTACTGAATAATTGTTAAAGTGCTAGTTATGGGTAAACGTGGAATTAAATTAACAATGACCTCATTCTTTCTTTAATTTACTTTATAGAAAATGATAAGATGGAATGTGTTTAGTGCTCATGAGATTAAACACCCTAGCTAGCCTAAATTAGCTAGGTCTAGTAAACCATATTTGTGCTTCTATCTTAATGCACAGGCTGCACCATTCAGCTATGCTTGAAGTAATTTCATTTTATTTTGTTTGTTTTGCTTTAGATTTAATTGTGTTAATTAAAGGTGTTCATATGTTGCTGAAAAGTGTGAAATGGAGAGGAATTGAGTTTGTCCAAGACAGGGAACTACTTTGATTTATGTTATACATAGTTGCTCTAGAGCCCAATTATTTTTGTTTAGATATGACTGCACTATATCTGATTCTGAACATTGGTCTCAAACACTTGACACACTAGTATTGTATTATTATATTATAGTATTGTATTATATTATAGTATTATATTATACTATTATATTAAAGTATTGTATTATATTGTACTTTTATTATAGTATTGTATAATATTGCCTATGTCTGTGTCTGAAGTGAATTATTAAAGATGAAAATTTAATTTTTGAGATAATTGTGTTATGGCAACTGTCTAGCCTGCAGAAGTGGAATTAACATATGTGTCTTGGGGTGTACGGCTGAACTGACTAGATGTTCTTCTCTTAACTTGAACCTGAGAATTAGCCTAATAATAAATAACTAACGGCTTTTTAACAATATAATAGATATAGAAATTTACATTGTTTGACAAACACAAAATCTGATATGCTAAATAATTTACACCTGATGTCTCCTATTCATAAATCGTAGCCTGCATGTCCCGTCCCAGTGGAAGTTGTGGCTATTCAGAAGGTTAATGTGTTCGCATAGAGCTGATTAGATCCGCCCCCAGTAACTGAATTTAATTCCAAGAAGTAACCTGTGTCATGTTCAATTTCCCACCTTTATAACAAAACAAATTTCATGAAAATCAGTTCAGAATAAAGCAAATTTACAGTTGATTTGGTCTGCTTTGTTGCCTTCTCTCAATACACATTGTATTTGTCCCACGGATCTTGACCGCTCCAAGATGGCGGACCTGCAGACGCAAAGCGGCGATACAGCAGCGGCCTGAAAGGGATCTATGGATGTATGCCTATGTCCTGAACGAAATTTTTCCCCGAAACGGTGTGAAACGGTCTTTGAGATCTGGTTTCCGTGTGAAACGGTCTTAAAGATATGTTTTATCTCGTTTGGTGGGTGTGTCAGAGGTATTACCCAATCAGCAGCGATCTGTATTTCTGTATTAAAATGCACTGCGCACAATGGATCCTACTACCAACATTTATGAATGCAGCTAATGCAGTGTGTTATATGAAACCATAATAAACGTTTTGTCGGGGCTGAACACAGCCTCAGTTTCACCGTGCAATTACGTCACGTCCCGACTGAGGTTGTGGGTCGTCTCAGAGTGCGGGTTGTCTGAGAATGCGGGCAAAGAGTATAGAAGCAATGTAAGTTCTTGGGTGCCGGCTGCAATGATGCAATGCTGGATACTATTGTCGAAAGCAGACTCGCTGTGGAGGGTGGTATAACCCAGGGCTGTACAGTGCGACAGTTTTGGTAGCATATGCTACAAAAAATTATGCGGTGCAAATAGAAATAGTGGGTTGCGCTGGTATCCATTCATATAAACAGAACACTACGAGCATACAAGAAGACATAGTACTACCAAAATTATGAAAATGTTACAAGTTAAAGTAATGCACAGCTCCGCTTCTATTGACGAGAAAGTGGTTGTTGTTGTACAGAAAGCCAAACAGTTAAAAAACACGCAAATTTTGACACGTAAACAACACTTCAACAACACGTTAACTACGTGTTGTTTACGTGTTGATTTTGCACACGTAAAAAATACGTAAACAACACACAAACAGGCAAACGACGTGTTGTTTTCGTGTCACCTGACACGTAAATTTCATGTGATTTTGAGCCAGTTGTCCAAATTGAACGGGCGAGTGTCGTCTGTTCTCATTGGCCGCTGACCAAGTGAGTTAAACCATTTCTGTAGACCAAGGGGTTGCCTAACACAGTGCCACTATATAATATGATAACGATCTTCTGACCGGCAGGGGGCATAGGCCTACTAATCTAATGTGTATTTTGACTTAACTGAAGAGTGGTGGCAGTTTAGAAAAGTATGTCAACATTTTCTGCCACACTCTAGTTCTGAACTTTCCACCCATTCATTCCTATGGGAAAAATTGTGGCACTAAACGTTGAATATTTAAAAAACCGTGCTACAGAACCTTCCCAAAAGTTCAACTTCATTGGGATCGAGACACAGACTTTTGCTATGTAGCGCAAAAACTGTGGGAGGAGTAGGGTGGCAAATTTTTTGCTATAATAATAATAATAGATAGGGCTACAATTTCTGTTGAAATTGTGATGTGTGCTTGCTGACAGCCACTCCTGATGTCCGTAGTCTCAGCTGTATACTGCTATAAACTGCCAAACTGAGGTCGAAACTGCTGTTGCTCCATGAACCAATCTCATCATAATAGTGCAGTGGCTAGCCAGTTAACGGTTACCCTTGTAACCATAGCGCGCTTATGTTTACCCACGTACCTACCGCAACCTATGCGATGTCCGTCAAGTACAATAAGACGTGGTCGCATCCAAGCGGTTTTAGAGAAAAAAGTATAAAACCCACAGCTTAGATAATGGCACTGTATGATTCACAAGAACCAGGTGAACATTTCCCTGTATTACATGTCTATTAAACGTTTAAATTAGAGGCGCTATCATAGGTTAGAAAACGGCAATGAATTCGAAATCAGCAACGTTAAGCACAGCGCGCTAATGTTTACCCTTGTAACCACGGCAACCTGGTCAATGTCTGTCGAGTAGGGTAAGGTGTGGTCGCCTTCAATGGTTCTGCGCTTAGATAATGACACGTATGATCCGTGTTGTATATTTTTCAATTAGCAGAAGTTACAACCCGATACAAAATATTGGAAGTCGAAAGCCAAAGTTTCAGAAGAGTAGGTTTATTCAGCCTGAATAACATCGCATGCAACTACAAAGATCTACTAGCTTGTACATTCACAGTTAGTCGTTTTATACATTTTACATTTAAATCAAGACATCCCCAATATGCAAAGTAGAACATGCCCATTTCCAATTACCTCTGACACATCTGAATCCTGAGGACCGCTTGTCCCATAAACCTTAAAGGTTACCCCTCTTTACAACTAGCCCCATCCTTTCCTGAGGACCACTTGTCCCCTAAACCTTAAAGTGTACCCCTCTTTACAACTAGCCCCATCCTTACCTATCATAATCTAAGGAAGCAGAATCCATTAACCCCCATTTCCTTCTCTTGGTACATCTGTTCACTCCTAGCATCTGTTAATCCCAGACTACTCATCTTTTCTCAGGGTGACGAACAGTCTGACAAACTGTGTATTCTTACAAAGGCCTCTTATAATCATTAAGTGTTTACTGCTTCCCACTTCCTGCACTCCTTCTCTGCTCTACCTCCATTTGGTGCCCTTAATTATCCTGGTGCCTGTATCTGCTCACCAAATGCTTCACAACCCCCCCCCCCCCCCCCCCCCCCCCCCCCCACACCACTATGTCTGTCTGTCTCTCTACTTTTCTCAACTAACCTTCAATATTGCTTCCAAATACTTGACCACAAAAAGGGTATTTTTAACACTACATATACCATATCCATAAGATCCAGGCGAACATTTTAATGTATAATATGTCTATGAAACGTAAAAACTGGAGGCGCGACCACAGGTTAGAAAACGGCAAGGAATTTGAAATGAGCAACGTTTAGCTAGAGTGGAGATTTGCATGGAAGCAAATAAGTGCCATAATGTTTTGAATTTGAAATGGCATTGAACACGTTATATCGTAATTTAAACAACACCGAATTCACAGCATTGCAATATTTCGTTTAGAAAACCATGTATCTGAATTCATTGGTTGTGAAATTACCACTTTGAAATTACAAAATGTTTTTTTTCAATGTAAATAAAATGTGGATCCAAAAATTCAAGCTTTATAAAGTCAGAAAAGCTATATCCAGGTTGCTCAAATTCGATCACTGACATTCGGATCAAAACAATTAGGTATAAAAATATTCTATCCAAAGATTCAAGTTAAAAAAATTCAGATAGCAATATCCGGGATACCGAGGATAGGATAAGCAATCGAGCAAGAATGCAATTGAACCAACTTCTGGCCAACCAAGGCCAATTTAGTCCAACTGCAGACAAAAACATATGGCCAAACCTCCGGATACATCACTCGTCCGGTGGCCTATGTTGCTCATTCGTTGGCATTAGCGAAATGTAGGCTACGGTCGAATTCCTCAATAAAGTACATCCTAATGACTTTTATGGTATATTTAGTGTTAAAAAGTAGATACCTGTTTTGTAATCAAGTATGTGGAACAATATTAAAGGTTAGTATTAGCTTTCAGTAACTAGAGGATTCAGATGCCTGTCGAGATGGTAATCTAGGCCCCAGGATAATTAAGGGCACCAAATGGAGGTAGGACAGAGAGTTCTGAATGAAACAAGAGTTCAGCCAAGGGCTAGGAGACAAATTGGCACCATGAAAACAAATGTATGAGAGGTTATCGGAAGAAGGGCATGTCTAATTTGCATGTTGGGGAGTTGCCAAAAATATGGGAAAGGCTTAACTTTAAGGAATATGTATAAAGATACTAACTGTGTAGAGAGTAGATTGTAGCAGTAGTAGTAGATCTTTGTCGCATGCATGTTATTCAGGTTGAATAAAACCTACTCTTCTGAAACTTTGGCTTTAGACTTCCAATATTTTGTATGGGGTTGTAACTTCTTCTAATTGAATAATACACAACACTTTCACTATGTACTTTTCTTTAACCCCGAGAGAAAACGTCATGGGGTTAAGGAAAGATATGAAGGAGAATAAGTACTTAGGAAAAGACATTGACGTTGCTAAAGGAATCTGACTGCACTTACACTAGGCTACGTGATCATGCGACGGTGGTTTTCATGGGTCATTCGTGTAGAAACTACAATGTCCCGTAGATTATTGTAGCCTACAAAAAGCGCATCTTAACTACTTCTGCGGTGCGTTGTCACCGTGTTGTTTCATAGTGAACAGCGTCACTTAAAAATCACAAAAAACTTTGTGAATCCTTATACATTTATTTGTGAACCACGCCATTTATATACAGTATTAATCAGGAAATACGTTTAGGAATTGTTCTGCATTTATTTGTGATTAACAGCGATCTAATTCCATACTTTAACGGGTTTCCCTTGAATTATTCTTCCCACAAAGTACACAATAAGTAGCCTACACAAAAAAAAATCGAAAATGGAGCATCAGCAACTTGAGTGGCTATTTGTTTTATGTGTAGGATAAATATGTTTCAGATAGCAGTTTTCAGTCTTTGAATTTTTTTTTTGAATTTCAGGGAGCAAAGAAAAGCGTTGAAGGGAACGCTTTCATACTTGTTCGTTTGTTTTGTTCCGATTCAGGGACTGATATGATACAATGTAGCACTTGCGCCTTGGTTCGAATTGTGTTCACACTGCAACATTTGTTTCAGAACAAAGACTGTAAACAAACGCCATGTGCAAGCAAACTGTAGGGCCAGTTTGTATTTAAAGATTTTTTCTTGGAATAGTTTCCCCACAAAGTACACAATCAGTAGCCTTCATCAAAAAAAGAAAGTATCGAAAATGGAGCATCAGCAACTTCTGTTGCTATTTGTTTTATGTGTAATTCTCTGGTGGAGATATAATTATTCAGTTTTAGAACAATTTATAGTTTCAACGAGCATCAAGGCAACCACTCGAAAACAATGTGTTGATACATTTAACTTTAAGTAGAAGAGGAGCGGCTTCTCGTCGACACCTACTTAGAAGACGTGCTCTGATTGCATACAATGCCATTTCATGCAACAATTTCTCTTTCAAAGACGCAGTAGGTAAGCTACTTAGGCATGTTTATAATCCTAAGGTTTTTCTCATAAGCCGTTGGACAATTCGAGAAAACGTTAGCTAGCCGGCTATCATAGCTTGTCTCTCTCTCTCTCTCTGTGTGTGTGTGTGTGTGTGTGTGTGTGTGTGTGTGTGTCTTTTTGTCGTGTGGCACTCCATTATTTGTGTGTGTAGTCAATACATGCTAGAAATGATTTTATAAAGGTTAATAAAAAAATACCCTGCCTGTCCTTGCTTTTTTTTTGCTTAACCAGAACACCTAGCCTATTTCTTTTTTCAAATTGCTTGTATTTGAATGGTGTGTAGCAAGCTCAATACCCTATCCTTACCTCCCAGCAAGCAAGCCCGCACTGGCCCCATCGGGGCCCAGTTGGGGGCTGTACCGCGGGCAGCCCATGCAGGGCCCACGAGTTTTTGCTAATTGGCTCAGTTTGGCAGGTAATAGCAGTACTGCAAGCACACATCACAATTGCAAAGCCAAAATGTCCGTTGGAATGCCACGGACTGCGCTTGTACACAGCTAATTAATCTGTCCTCTAGTTATTTTTTAATTGCCTCTTTTACACGCTTAATTTGCCCATAGACAATGAATGGGAAGAGAAAGCTTTGAGGGGAGCGAGCTGCAATGAAGGACCAAGATGATACCCTTGTGTATGCTGCCATCTAGTGACCGCACAAAGTGTATACATGTATACGTTAACCAACATTTACTGCGGTCACTAGATGGCAGCATTCACAAGGGTATGATTCTTCTTCATCCACAATGTGCACAGGTAGCCAGCGGACTCGGCCCAATTGCGGCCGAGTGTCGGTTCACTCGGCTGTGTTCTGGCATCGGTATGCCGAATGCGGGCCTGATCTGGCCCGTACAGAGTCTCCAGACTTGGCTAAGTTTCGTGCTTGCGGTGTCGGCCCGATGTCGGCTGAGACTCGGCTTCGACATGCTCCGGCGACCAGCATTCGGGCCTGATCTGAGCCGATATTGGCTGAGAGTTGGGGTACTGCCTGTCTTACCGCTCGGGCCAAGTTCAACAGTTAAGAATTACATAATTTTTATGACTGCGTTTTACGTATTTATGTGCGTAAAAAAATCTAATTATTTCGAAACTATAAGGTGCATAAATTATGAAGTCATGAAGACTATTTAAAATGCCTGATATTCGTTTGTTTTAAGGTTTTTCAATGATGGAGCGTTACTCGGAATACAACACGTTATCAAACCTTCGGAAAAAGTCAGCGGCCAACGTCTCAAGGCGTCTAGAGACATTCTCAAGGAATATTCAATCCTACACAAATGAGCCTGTTGATGTCCCTGAGAGTGTTAATCAAGTTGAACATTTTGATGACAGTAGTCAAGACTTTGATACTCTGATGGAAACTGAGTGTAGAGCAGAGGCTCATGTTGAGAAAGAGTATGTGTGGAAATGAAATTGATAGTGATGATGTTCAACAGCTAAGTCTCTGTACTAGCTTAATGAATTGGGCCCTTGAGTTTGGTATCACTTTGGTTGCATTAACTGCCTTGCTGTCTATCTTAAGGCATCACCACCCGTCACTGCCTAAAGATGCGAGGACACTCCTAGGTACCAACAGAGGTTACAAGATTGAAAGAGTTGCTGGTGGTTCATACTCTTACTTTGGAATTTTAAATGCTCTTTCAGGTATCTTGAACAGCATTTGCTCCAAAATTCCAGATCGTCACACAATCAAGTTGCAACTGAATTTTGATGGGCTTCCTATTTTTAAAAGTTCAGCTGTCCAGTTATGGCCAATTTTGGGGTTAGTTCAGGGATTTGGAGTAAAAAAGCCTTGCGTGATTAGCTTGTTTGGTGGCAATTCCAAACCAGACCCTCTAGGAGAATACTGTAAAGATCTAGTTGGGGAGATAAAAATCCTAGCATCTGGCTTCACTTTTAAAGGAAAAACTTTCTTCATAAAGATAACATCTATAATGTGTGATGCCCCTGCATGAGCATACATAAAAGCCATCAAATCCCACACTGGCTATGCAGGTTGTGATAAGTGGACATTACGTGGGTTTCATATAAATGGCAGAATGACTTTTCCAGATAGCAAATGTACCCTAAGCACGGATGACAGCTTCAGACGTAAACGGCAATCAACGCAGCACAGACAACTTTCTTCTTCTTTTTTGGGGTGGCTGTTGTTGCATTACTGCCACCTTTAGGTTTTACTCTCCCTCCATGTCCATGATTGAAAAAGATTCACTAATTCACCAAACATATCAAAATTACACTAGACAAAGTCGACACCTCAGTTATAAGTCTGATTAATAATGAAACATGGTAGCCCATACACTCGTTTTTTACTGACCTGCTATCTTGACCCACTTCCTCTGTTTCATTCAATTTCTCAAACACACTCAGGCTTAACATTATGATAATTTGTGTTTGTATTTTCTAATGTTTTTTTCTTTCTTTCACAGAGAATGTACCATATTGTGGACTTCCTCACCACAAAGGACACAGAAGTAGTCCCATCATCATGGGTAAATAATGGAAAAAGCTTCTGGCCACCCCACAAAGACAGGGGTCGATGTGACCGTGCAGTAATGAGAGCAGACTCTCCTGCTGAGTCTTGGGGATTTTTCCCCATCCGGATCAGGGCCACTGAAAGTGAGAATCTCAATCAGATATAAGTGGTTGTCCAAATGACAAAGTTTTATGTGCGAAAATGGTATTTGCAATCTGATGACTATAAACATATTGGATTAATTGCTATTTTTACAGGTTCATTCAGTCAGGCAAGGTTGCTGCTCCCCAGGGCACTAGCAACGTCGGATCTCCAAACAGAGGGGGAAGATGACCAGCGGCCAGCATATTTAAAAAGAAAGAAAAGGTAGGCCTAGGAATTAAAATTCAACTCTTTTCACAATTAAAATATACAG